>JAJEJO010025988.1:0-15756 GCA_020662805.1 Glaucomys volans
TCCCTCCCCACTACCTATCCCTCCCCCAACTGATGACTGTGGTCAGGAAGCACAGCCTGGTGCTCCCACTCTGCCCTCTCCTCTGCCTGCTCTGGGAACACTCCCTGCCATTATCTGCCTGGAAGAGCCTGGTGAGTCCTGGGGGTCCCCCACATCACTGCCCATCTCAGACTGATACTCTGCTTGCCCATCCCAGACATGTCAAGATCCCTACAGGAGGTAGAGAAGGAGGGGCATGAAGGAGGACAGGGAGGAGCATAAACGTCTCTTCTGGGGCCAGGAGAGTAGCAGCTAGAAGATGAAATTTAAAGACCTGTCCCAACAGTAGCTGTGTGTGTTCAGAACCCAAGGAGGGCAGAGGAACTTGGTTGACACAAGGGGAGGTGTCTTGGCTCAGGCAGGGCTAGGGCTAGACTCCAGAGCTGGTTCCAGCAAGGCCATGGGCAGAATGTCCAAGGCCTGGCAAACAGAGGGCTCTGGAGTATCTGGTGTCTATGACCCTGGGCCATGAAGTCTCCTGCTGAGTCTCCTGGAGTCTGTAGCCAACAGGGCTACAGACCTCCAGCTGGGAGTGAGGGCGAATGGAGGAGGAGGGAGGTCAATCATGGGACTGGGCCCTCAGGAAGATGCCCCCAATGTTCCCAGCCTCACCCAGTCAGCTGCCATCTTCCCTGATCTCTTCCATATCAGGGAACCATTTGCACTGTATTAACTCAATATCATTCCTGTTAACTCACTTTAAACTTAAATGCATTTACTTAGAGGAAACCTTACCTCACTGAGATCACAAAGGAACAGTATCCATGAAACCAGTAGTTTGAACTTCTCATTGGGATTTTTTTCTAATCCTTAGAAAAATAAAGATCTAATTATTAAAATATAAAACAATGTTCCTCTCAAAGTTATCTCTGTACCTGGACCTCGCTATGGGGAGCACAGCAAGGGGGTAGTGATTGTGGTGAGAGGGATGAAGGATGCCTGAGGAAGGGAGGGGTGGCCCAGATGCCTAGCATCTGGGAGACTGGCAGATAAGCAAGGAAGCCCCCCTGCGCTGGGCCATGATCCTTCAATAACAACTGTATCTGCAGAGGGAAGTGTGGTGTGGGAACTTAGTAGATACTGGGGTCCAATTGGGCCTCGACCACTCACTGGGCTTTGGGCCTGTTGCTGGACATCTGAACCTCTATAGCCCTCTCTGAAATGACTGTAGTGACACTCACCTAAGACGAGTGACAGGGGCTCTTGGGCCATGATAATGGTGGTGAGTCCCTGGTAGGCTGCTGATCGCTGTTCTCTCAGGTGTTGTTCTTCCCGTGGGTTCTGGTGGGAGTTTCTGGATCTTCTCAGGCTGTGTGCCCCCAGATGTACATGCTTTAGCCATACCAAGGGAGGAGTGTGTGTGTGTCTGACTTGGGGGCATGGGGTGGCTTTTCTTGAAATACAGCTAAATCCCCCTTTTCCTCCTGTGGTTGGCAGAGGGTAACCGAGGGTTGGCAGCAGGCCTGAGGAGCACTGGATGCGTGGAGGGAGGAGGGGCACTGGAGAATCTGGCCGAGCCCCAGAATTCCCAGTCTCAGCCCCTTTCGCCCCAGTCTGCACTCAGAGGAGTCCCCCTACCCCAGTCAGGCAGTGTGGGGACCTGAGTGCACACCTTGGCCTGCAAAGCCTCATGGCCTGGTCCTAGGCTGCACTGGGCGGGAGTGCTGCTTTAGGGTTGTGGGGAGGGGTGTGTGCCTGAGATTGCCTATTTCCCCATGGGAATGACTTGGGAGAGAGGGAGGGCAGAACTCCGTTGTATGCCCAGGAATATGGCCGAGTTTGGCCCTGGGCATGTCGTCCCACTCCCTGGGGGTGAGGACAACCTCTGGAACCCCCAGCCATGGGTCATGTGAGCTCAGGGTAGGGAACAGCAGGGCAGGAGAGGCTCTGGGCTGGTGGGCATTTGGGAAGGGATTCGGAGTTCTGCGTGGGGACCTCAACCCCCGGCCTGTACTTTGTTCCTGCTTCTGTTCTGTCCTTTGTCCCCTGTGCGTCTCTTATGGGTCTTGAGATTGTGTGTGTTGGGAGGAGAGACTGGAAAAGTGGGGGTGGGGGTGGGGGCTTGAGCTGATCTGTCTGCTTTCTTTTTTCTTTAAGTTTGTCCCAAATTCACCTCTCGCTGTCCTCCCTGTGCCAGCCTCTGCTGTCTGTCTATCTGTTTGTCTCTGGGGAGGGAGGGAAATGAGGGTCCCTCTGCCCCACACCTTGGGTCTCAAGCCCCTTGGGAAGCCCTGGTTCCCCAATATATCCTAGTCCTGGCCACTTTTCCAAGCAGCCCCCAGCCTTGAGGATACTCTGTCCCGGATATGCAGGTCTGAGGGAGGAGGCTAGAACCTCCAGCCTCTCCTTAGAGGATGCACTGGGAAGGCACCCAGGGCGAGCTTCCTTTCAGGAAGTATATAAAAGCCAACTCTCCTTTTTTCCTGTACACCAGTTTTAGGAAGGGGAAGGGGTGCGTGACTAGAAGGGTGTCCCGCCCTTTGCCCCCCTCCCCAGCCTTGGTCTCAAGGACAGCACCTCCCTCAGTCATTATTGCCCCAACCTCAGGAGGAGGAACAGAGGTTGCATCCGGGCCTTGCTCCCCGCCGCTAAGTGCGCTTTCCACCTGGTCTGCCCTTCTGCCTCCCTTAGTACCCCACGCGGGGGGCCGGCCACTCTAGTCGCACCCCAGAGGCCCTCCTGCCCCTGAGCCTTGGCCGGCTGCGGCCCGTCCCCAGGGACCCCCGCTGGGGCAAGGGCAGCCCCAGGCCGGGCACTCCGTGACCCCGCTGCGCCCCTCTCCCCTCTCGCAGATCCGGAGCGGAGCAGCCCCCCCATGCTGTCTGCGGACGATGCCGAGTACCCGCGGGAGTACCGGACCCTGGGGGGAGGGGGCGGCGGGGGCGGCGGGGGCCGGCGCTTCTCCAACGTGGGGCTGGTGCACACGTCGGAGCGGCGGCACACGGTGATCGCCGCGCAGAGCCTGGAGGCTCTCAGCGGGCTCCAGAAGGCGGATGCCGACCGCAAGCGTGATGCCTTCATGGACCACCTGAAGAGCAAGTACCCCCAGCACGCGCTGGCCCTTCGAGGCCAGCAGGACAGGATGCGCGAGCAGGTGAGCGGAGCGCGGCGCGGGCTGGGCTGCGGCGGCGGCGGGCAGGGGAGGGAGGGAGGCTGCCTGGCTCTCATGCCTCAGGTTCCTTCCAACTGAGGCGTCCGGGACAGACGCGAGGTGGGGAACTGTCTCTCCAGGGCAGTAGCCCCGGCTGGCCTGTATGTGGAGCCTGGGGAGGAAGTGGATGGGGGCTCAGCTGTCCTGGAATTTGGAGCATGGATTGGACAGAGAGAACCCAGCCTTTTTACCTCAGGCTGTTTGGGCAGAAGAGCAGGAAGGTGTGCCTTGGAGGCCAGCGCAGTGGCTGGGAGGAAGGAAGGGGACAGCTGGGGACTGAGGGTTCTGAGCCTGAGGGTGGAGTTGGAATGTTTGACCTTGGCATTCCTGTGAATTGGGCCCTAAGAGGTGAGGTCGGTGAATTCTCAGCTGGATGGGTCTGGTGTGTCCACACTCCCTGAAAGAATAGAGCCCCAAACTGGGGTCTTTTTCCTCCTTCCTCCCTGATTCACCCCAAGACTCGCTGTGTGATTTTGGGCTGGAGGTCTCCTCTCTCTGTGCCTTGGTTTGCTTTCTGCAGTCAGTAAGGCTTAGGGGGAGATGAGGCCTTTGCCTCTGCCTCTGGACCAGGACCTGTCTCTGTCCATCTGGGGTGGGGTGCACGCATGTTAGACCAGCGCTCCATCACCAAGCTACACCCCAGGCCCCAAGCTTACCTTTTCAACCTTCTCCAAATTGGGTTCCTGACTGCACCTCTCCATCCAAGCATGGGCTTCTGATCTGTAAGAAAGTTCTTTCTTGGGACTCGTATTCTGCTTTTAGTTCTGAATCTGTGAGGTGCCTTCATGACTGCTGCCCATTAGCTACTTAGACTCAGGCATTGTCCCCCCTGGGAGAAGAGACTAAGGCATGATGACACATCAAATTAGCATCCTTTCAGTCAATACTTGGGGTGCCTTGCTCTGTCTTGCTCTGTCTCCCTTTTCCAGGTAGTACTGGGTGTGGCTGGGGATGAGGATAAGTGTCCCTACCCTGCCCCCCAGGTTGCAGGGAACAAGGACACATGGGCACATTTCTGGTACCCTGTTTGCCCTTTGATATCACTTCTAGTTCTACCTGGCTTTTGCCTTCCCCCAGCTCCAGAGTCCTCCTGGGAGCAGGGTCCAGGCTGGGATGAGGAAGAGCTGCAGATGAGCATCTCACCCTCAGTGTTTTCCCCTGTGTGCTCTGACTTGGTGGGGACAGGGACTTTGATGACAAATGGGGAGGAGAAAGGATGGCTAAACTTTGTATGAGGGACACGGTCAGCTGGGAGAGGGTTTAGAGGAGGGGCATCAGGTGGGCAGGCCTGATTAGGGAAGGCTTCCAGGAGCACGAGCTGCCTCACTAGGATTGGATGGATAAAAGGGTTTGAGCAGGGAACAGAATGCTGTCCTTGGAGGTGTGGTGGAGGGCACATGAGCATATGCCAGGGTTGGTTTGGGAAGTGGCACAGATTTCCCCTTGGCTGGTGCAAAAAGTTCGGGGGAGTGGTGAGCTGCGGGATGTATGAGGGAAGGCTGGCAAATGGGGGCCAGAGGGTGGTGACCAGGGGGCCATGATTGTTTTTGGATGGTGAATAGAGGGGACCTAGGGGCCTGGAGACAGGGGAGGGAGAAGAGGAAGCACATACCTGGAAGGATAAAAGAAAGGGGTGGAGTTGGGAGGGGAGATGAAGTACAGTTGCTTGCTCCCTGGATCTAGGAGGCAATGACAGAAAAACAGCTTGGGTGACAGAGGGTGCCTTGGAGAGATGGGGGAGAATGCAGGGGGGTAGTATAAGAGGAGTTGAGGAGTGGGTGGGGCTTTCACCGGGATGCCTCCAGCTCCAGAGCAACCACAGCTTCAGGAGGAGACTTGAGAAGTGAGGCCTGGAACATAAGAAGGCCATCAAGGCAGAATGGTCTTTGAAAAGGGAAGACAGCCTGTGATAGTCAGGGAGGGGTGCCAGGAACCTTTGCCTCCATGAGGAAGAAAAGGAAGGCCCCTCAGGAGCAGCTGACAATGACCTGTACTTCAGAAGCTCAGATGAATGGGGAGTGAGACAGCCAGGGAAGCACCCGGAGCTGTGGGTGCAGGTGGGGCTGAGGGCGCATGTCTCCTGGTATGGTGATGTAATGGACAATTTCAGGGTGAGGGAGATCAGGGATGGGGAGGAACCAGAGCCCTGGCCACACACCTTCTGGGAAGGTTTAGCTGGAAACGATGAAGTTATCTGGGTGGTAGCTTCAAGAGGTGGCAGGCCTGGGAGAGAGGATGAGGTTGTGTTTAGGAGCCTCATAGGCGGCTGGCACGTTCACTGGTGAATACTGAGCAGATACCTAGGGAGTGAATCCAAGCACCGCCAGTCTCTAGTTCATTCTGCTGTGTGTCCATTCCTTCCCCCCAGAGTGTCAGTGGCCAATTCACTTGCCACAGGGTACTGGGGGCCCCAGCTCAGTGACCCCAGGGGAAAGGATGACTGCTTAAGGGAGGTATGAAGCTGAAGATGCTGAGTGCCAGAAGGCTGTAAGGATGGATCCCTGAGGAATCAGGTTTGGTGGCCTCTAGGTAGGAGAGGAGTCACTTCCACTGGCTTAACAGGGAAGATGTGCTTGGGGCAGAGACAACTGGGTAAAGTCATTCCTGCCCAGTGGTCCCCTCTGTGTAAGGTCTGAGGTGGCATCCTTAGGGAGGAGGGGGAAGGCCAGGAGCAGCTCCCTGTGGAGTATGTGGCAGGAGGCACTGGGAGGAATCAGGAATTGGCAGAGGGATTTATTTCAGGAATATCCAGTAGGGAAACCTGGGCTTAGGGAACCCTCCTCTGACAGGAGAGATAAACATCCAGAAGGTACTAGTTAGAGATGCAGCCAGTGTAAGGGACCCTCCAGCCCTCTGCAGTGTGAGCTCTGTGCCCCAAGGCTTGCCCCAGCAATGCCCCTCCCTGCCCTGCCATAGCCCCAGCGGCTCCTGCCCGCTCCCCCTAATGGGGTGTCCCCCGCTTCACACACACAGGTTGGCGGCTGGACCGTGGACCCTGTGTGCCTCCTCAGCTCCCTCTGCTCCCACCTCCATGGCGACTCCGCCCCCTCCGGGGCTGGCCAGCCTGCCCAGGTGAGTCACCCACCTCCACCACCACCCAAACCCATGGCAGAGCTTGGCTTTGGGGAGGATTTTTTCTTTTGGAGGGGGGATATCCAGAATTTTAATTTTGCATCCCTTTCTCTTTTATGTAGGAGTCCCCCCCATTTTGGGGAGACATCTATGGCCTGTACTTGCAAGTCCTCTGATTGTCTAATTCCCTACCATGACCTCCCCAAACTTGTTGGTTTGGAGGAAGGAGCTTTTTGAGGGACATACTCAGGATTTACTCTCTCTCTCTCTCTCTCTCTCTCTCTCTCTCTCTCACACACACACACACACACACACACACACACACTTCTATATTCTTTCTCCTTTAAACAGGAGACTCCCTTATCCCATCTTGCTCCTTGGGTTTCCAGAGGTCTCTTATTCTCCACCCCCACAGGAGATCATCTTATTCCCTATCCACACACTACTCTTCCATTTCTGAGCACCACCAACCTTCGCCTGATGACTTATCATCAGAAAATTCTGCAGGGTCTCTCTCCCACCCTTCTCTCTATGTTCAAGACTAATTTCAAGTTTTTAAGAACACTTGGGCATCTGGCCATTGGTTCTGTCCTCGTTCCCCTGTTTCTCATCAAGTCTCAGTTTCCCTGATGGGACACACTTAGACAGGACACTAAGGGCTGGGCTCCAGCTCAAACCTGGACACTAAATAGGCGTCTGAAGCCCAAGTGGAGAGGAGGGACTAGGGAGTCAGTTGCAGTGGGGAGGGGACATCCACGGAGGGCTGGGCTTGAGGATGTTCAGTTAGGAAGCTGAGGAGAGATAGTGGCTGCAGATCTCATGGATGGATGGGGTGCCAGTTCCTCACACAACCGTGCCTCATGGAGAAGAGCGGTAGGGCTTGAAAATTAAATGAAAGAAAATTGTGACCACTTAGGAAGTAAGCCTCTAGAGCACAGACGTTTGAGCTGAGTCTAGCAACAGATTGGCCTGTTTGGCATCACTCACAGGGCACTCCGCCCACTTCCTTTAGGGCTCTCGGTCCGTCTTGGCTGAACTTTGGGGAACAGGAATGTGTCTGCTCCTGGTGTTAGACGGACAGTGGAGAGTTGTCCTGAGTGACCAAGGGTGAAGTGGAGGCCAAAGTGGGGCCTAGAAGAGGTGGTGATGGGGCAGAAGACAGGTGTGGTGTGCACAGGCACGTTTTGCATTTCTGCCCTCCTCCCCTAGAGGTCCCCAGATGGAGCATCTTGGGCTGTGATAAGGTTGGGGTGACAGACAGGAGAGAGGCTGGACTTGGTGAGCTCAGTTGTCCCAGGTGGTATAGAGTTCTAGTCCATCCACATCTGGAATCTGCTCTAATGGGGAAAGGAGAGCTTGAGGGGACCTTTGCCCCAGGGCTCTGTAATTACCTGGGAGAGGGGCTGTGCTCAAGGCCTGGTAATCACTGGATACTTAGAATCCATCACACTCCCTGCCCCCCAGGGCTGAGTCTGAGGTTCTTTTTAGTAAAGTGCAAGAACAGAGACATTCAGCCTAGGGCCAGTCACACAGCAGGGCAGGATCAGAGCCATTAAGGAAATTTAGGCGTCCTAGGCCTCCCAGACTGGCTAGGGATTAAGTCATGGGATAATAAAAAGGGCAAAGTGCACAGCTGAGACCCGGGTGAGGGGAGGCTGTGGGTGCGGAGGTGGCGGTAGGTCAGACCTTTGGGGGTAGGTACAGTGAGGGAAGGGACTAGAAGTTAGACCAAGCCACGGCCCCTCCCCCCGCTTCCACTAGGCGGTCTAACCTCCCTTCCTCTTGCTGCAACCCGAGTCCCGGGCGGCGGACCGGCGTATCGGGTGACCGCGGCGACGCAGCCACCAGCCTCCGCCGCTCCGCGGCGGGGCTGCGCCGGCGGGGCCGCGCCAGGGGAGGGGGCCGAGAGAGGGGATGTGCACGGCAGCGCGCCGCGCCGCGCCAGGTGGAGTCGCGGTTACCGGGGCGACCAGGGCCCGGGCCGGCTCGGCGGCGGCGGCGGCGGCTCTCGCATTGCAGCAAAGGGCACCGGCGGCGGAGGCAGCTGCGGAGGCGGCCGGGGGAGGGGCGAGCCGGGGTGGGTGGGAGTAGGGGGCGGCCCTCCATCCCCGCCCCCCGCGGGATCAGGAGCTGGGGCACAGCGCATACACCTGTAGCCACAGGTAAGGGGGAGCGGCTGTGGGGCCCGGGTCGCAGCCTCGGGTTCGTCAGGGGGCGGGGACACGGAGATGGGGGTCCCGCTCTGCGGCACTCAGGGCCGATCGGGGCTGGGGGGCGCGCAGCCGTTGCAGGTGCCCAGTTTCTGAGAAACGCCCCCTCCCTGCCCCCACCGCATTAGGTGCCTACCGCGTGGGACGGCCCCCAGCCCTAAATGCGGCAGGCGCCCCCTCCCCCAACCTTGGAAAGTCATGACCTTCGCGGGGTGCGCCCTCGCCCCCGGCTCAGCGAGGCTCCCGCAGCGCACCCCCTCCCAACGCACACACTCCGCGTTGGGCCAGGGTAGGTGTGGGCCGCCATCCGCACACCTAGGGGCAGGGTCGTGCCCGCGCGTGGCTGGGGAGCTGGCGCCCGCGGGGGCGCGTTGCGTAGCCCCAGGCTGGGGGCGGGTGTTTACGTGGACTTGTGTTGAAGGGAGTTGAGAGGTGGGTGTGTGCGCTGGTGCACGCCGAGTCAGGGGGTTAAGGAGCTGGGGGTGAGGACCGTTGATTGGCCTCCCTGGGGGAGGCTGCGTTGTAGCGGCTTGAGGTCAAGGAGGGTTCACGCACTCACCTACATGGGATTTGGGCCCAGGGAATTGGGGACTTCAGCTGGCTGAGCTAAGCCTCCCTAGAGGCTCGACCCCGCCCCTTCCAGAGCTGGGTTGGGGAGAGGGAATGGCCAGCTCACCTCCACCCGCGGCTAAGGAGCGGGAGAAGGAGGGGCTTCAACCCTCAGCTCCAGGCGGGCAAAAGCTGTTTTCGCTGCTCACCAGGAGTTAGTTTGCTCCCTTAGGTCTCTGGAGAAGCCCCTTTCCCTATTTCTGAAAGCCTTGTCCCAAAGGATGCTTGGTTTCCATCTTATCCTCTTAGGACCCCTCTTATTTTGCCCCAGCTCCTGCATGATCCTTCCCCACAAGTGGTGATCCCTGGCAGGGTGACCCTGCTCAACCCTTTCTTCATTTGCCTTCTGACTGCCTTCTGGGAAGTTCAGACCCCTCCTGGGGAATGTGGAGGGAGGTCGCTCTGCCTTGGTATTAAGGTTTTTGCTAGGAGTGGGGAGCTGGACCTCTGGGGCCTTTCCTTCCTCTGCCCCCCCTCCAGGGGGCTTTCTGGTCCTGGGAAATTCCCAGGGAAAAGGCCCAGAAGGCTGAGCAGCTGGGTGCCAGGAGATGGAGGGAGTGGGGCCTGACCAGAGTATTCAAAACCACTCCTCCTGGTGGGCTGGTCCTATTTGGTTGGCTTTTATTCTCTGTCACCTATTTGTTGCGGGCATACTACATACCAGGCACTTGTTGGCACAGCAGGAGGGAACAGACAACAGGGGAAAGGGGCTGGAGGTTGGGTGGAGAGTGCCTGACCGGCAGTGTGCCCCTTGGAGAAAAGGGGAGGAGCCTCTACTAGCTCAAGGCTGTCCCGCGGGTTAGCACCCTGGAAAGAGACAGGATGGGCTGTCTCCCCAGGTCTCTTCCCGCTGACAGTGAGTTACCAGGAAACCCTAGGCTTCAGTCCTGGCGGGGTCAATATGGAAGAGGATCATTCTCCCCACTTTTCAGAGGGAGAACGAAGAAGCAGGAGGCACTTCAAACGTGTGCTGCAGCTCAGATCCCAAAGCCCCAGAATTCTGATCATAGCATCATTCAGACGTCCAGGTTCCTCGGGCATAAATGTGGCTCCTCTTCTGTGTGTACCTTTCCTGGGGCCTGGGTGACCTTCCCTGTGGCATGAGGCTACCATCCCGTCCTCTGTTTTGGGCCATGCCTGTGATCCATTCCTTCCAGATGACCACCTCATGGATGTGCCAGTCTTGGGACCCTAGGGCAGGCCCACATTGAGGGCATAGCCACTGTGGCTATAGCCAGGCCCTGACCTATCTCCCTCAGGGACACAAAGTGGGTCCCAGTCATCTTCACAAGGTACCCTGAGTCCAATGTGCTGACACTGGTAGTAGGGTGGGGGTGGGGCATCTTCTGCCTCTCTTAATTCAAGACATCACCTCCTTGACATGTGATGTCTGGGCCATCATAGGCATGGGACAGTGGCTAAGGTTGTCAGTGGCACGCAGTTCCAGCTAGTAGGGCAAAAGAGAGTAATGACTTTTTCTTTAAGGCCGTGAGTGTGTACTGTGTGTTCAGTGCTTTGTGTGTGTTTCTGTAGTGTGTGTGTGTGTGTGTGTGTGTGTGAATGGATGCCCACGTCATGTGGGTAAGCTGAGGGTGATGTGAATGGTGTCGGTGCCTCTGTCTTCTGTGCCAGTGAGAGTGTGCGTGTGAGCAAGCTGGGGTCCTGGGGCACATGTGTGTGCATGAGTAGGGTGGCCTCCACATGAACAGGGCTGAGTTTCTGTTTATTTCTGGGGCGTTTCTGATGGCTTCTAAGTGCTTGCGTGCCTTGGTGGGTGTGTTTTGTTGCTCTGGGTCTGTTGGTGATGTCCTTATCTAAGGATGCATGAGTCTGTGAGACTCTGGGAGCCTGTGTTGTGGGGAGCCGTGGGTGGCCCCTGCACACACTGCCTGTGCCTGGGCTGGTGAGTGAGGGACACGAGGCCTTCTCTGCAGAGCTGTCCATCACGCCCAGCCTGCAGACCTGACTCTCATAAACCTTCCAGTGCCCTTTGCCTGGCTCTGCCTGCCCCCTGCGGTCCACTCCCTCTTCTGCCCCTCCCCTTCAAGGCCACAGCAGCTGTGGCTGGGGCCTGTTACTGGGTTTCTCCCCTCCTCCCAGTGAGCATCCCCTGGCACCATGGGGGGAAGGGGGCGTGTCTAAGATTATCCCAGGCACTGGCTGGGGTACTGCCTTTGCCTTCTTCTGCCTGGTTTGTAACTAGTATTTTATCTTTTGGAGCAGGTGTTACAGGGAGAGATGAGGATCAAGGCTCAGGTGGGGGCAGTCCTGGCAAATGAACCTCTTCATTCCAGCCCCCGCCAGCCTCATCTCCCCTGTAAAGGGCTGTCTCAGTAAAGCCCCGTCAGGCAGAGTACCCTTCCACTCAGCCCCTTTCCAACTCCTCCTGGCCATGATGGGCCTTTGGTGGCACAGGATACTCTAGCCTGATGTCCTTCCCCATCAGGGACCCCCAGTGTCCCTTTTCTCTGCCATGACTCTGAGGCCTGGGAATCTTGCCTGTTTGTGCCAGGCACCCCAAGGCCAGGCCATCTGCTGCCTCTGTCTTCCTGCTGAGGCTGGCACCGGTCAGCAGGGTGCCCTCAGCTTTGCCAAGAACCAGCCGGGCCTCAGGGTGGCTCTTTCCTTGTTCCCAGCCATCTGGAAGGGCCTTCTGGTCTCTAGGGAAGGCAGGGTGACCTGAGTTACTGTGAATGAGGGGGAGTCTTAATTCCCCCATTCCAGGGATGTGAAGAACCCTCTATCATCTACCCAGCTGTAGGGCATCCCCCTGTTCTCAGCCTCCCCAGCTCCCTTGCTGCCCACAGCTCCCTACCCACTGCCCAGTGCTGGGAGCCACTGGCATCTGTCCACTCTCCTCCAAGGTCCAGGCCTATCCTATCACGCAGGCCTCCCTGCCCTGTCCTCTTCCATTCCTGCTGTGACCTGCTGGGATCCAATTCTGATCCTGCTCTGCTCCATTCATGTGCTTTTTGCTTGCCCCCAGCCCGACTTGAGTCTACATACTCAGTGTCAAGGGCCGCTCGGTGTCTGGCCTCAGCCAGCATCCCAGCAGCCTGGACTGTGGACTCTTCTCCTACACTCTTCCCTGCCTGCCCCTGGCGCTCACCCATGCTCTCCTCCACCCAACACACCTTTCCTCCCAATCTCCAGCTGCTCATTTTTCAAGCCCCAGCTCAAATGCCATCTTTTCTGGGAAAATTCCCCTGGCCTGCCACAGCCCATCCCAGTGCCATCTCTCTGACCCCATGGCCCAGATTTATCTCTTTTAATTGTCTCCTGGGTTCCCTATATCATGGTCATCTGTGCCTTTTCCTACATGTATCTCTCTGCGGGCTGATACTTTAGAGTGTGACTAGTAAATATCTGGAATGTTCTCTTCTGCCTCCACCAGCACACCTGAAACCTTCCCATTCTGGGGGCATCAAGGTGTTCAGGTCTCAGAAGAGAATGGGATGTAATGGGCATTACTTCCTTCCTGCTCCTGAGGGGGTGGAGGGCCCATGTCCCAGGGCTGAGTGCTGAGCTCCAAGGGTCTCTAACCTGCCCCTGCCGCCCTTTCCCTCCTTGCCCCCTCATAACCATCTCTTCTCTTATTTCCATCAGCAGCCAAACTACTGGAGTTTCAAGGTCAGTGTGTGATGCTTCCGCTCCCATGACAACTGCATGTGCTGTCTCTCCCCTGCCCCTGTCCCTCCCTCGCACATGCTTTGCACCGGGGTGTGCATCTGCAGGGCCCCCTCTGGTGTGGGCGCGTGGGCTTTGGGGCTGCAGGCTGTGGCTGCTGCTTTGGGAGAGTCTGGGTTCACCTGCCAAGGGCTTGTGGATGGAGTGGGAGTTGGGGCCACCCCTGCTGGAGATCTGGGCAGGAGATGCTCAGTTGCTAGACCTCCCCAGTTCACAAGGGGCATTTTGGAATGAGATCTCCCCAGCCCACAGAAACTGCTGGCTCTGAGACAGGGCCCCCAAACCCATGATCTTGTTAAGGCCTGGTTCCCTGAACTCAGATTTCACCTCCCAGGGAGGTCCTGTGACTCCCTTTCTTACTCCCCACTGTGGAGGAGTGAGTGAATGTCAAGCGAGACACTGCCCTGTACCCCTAAACCTATGTTCCAAGTGGAGGGCTAGGCTCCAGGGTGGTGCCGTCTGGCCCCCTTTGAAGAATCTGAGTTATCCAAAGGTGGAGAGTTGTCTACCCTTTCCCAGGACATCCTGCTGACCCCTGGGGGAGCACCCTCAGGCATCTCATCCATCTTCCCTGGGGCCCAGACCCAGAGCTGAGTTGAAAGAGTTAGATTGCTGTTTGCTTGGTGGAGTCTCAGCCCCTCTCTCAGGCATCATGATGGGATGGGAGGCCACCATCTGGATCCCAGGCATCTTGTTTGCATGCATTCTCCCAGAGCACTGCTAGGAGTCCTTGAACCCGGGAGTCACAGGATCTTAGTATCCTGATGTTAATCATGGCCTTTCTGGAGAAGGCAGGAGAGTATAGTAGTTAAATGCATGAGCTTGAGAGCCAGACTGCTTGATGGTGAATTCCAGTCTGCCACTAAAGAGCTTAGTGACCTGGGGCAATGTACATTCCAGTCTTTGGGGCCTTGGTTTCTCCTTTGTAAAGCAGAACAATGTCTGCATCGTTGAGTTGTTGTAAAGATTTAAGAAATAAGAAAATGCCAACGTAGGCAGATATCTGGCTCTTAGCTAGACTTCTATGGTGGCTAACCTCAAAGGCTGTCAGAATCCTGGTTGATTCCAAACTCTGAGTGTGGGGTCCTAGGAAGAGGTTTGTAAAAGCTCCCCAGTGCTCCTGCCCCAAGCTGTAGACAGCCTTGGGGAACTTCCATCCTGCTCTGACTATCCTACCCATAGTTCCCTCTGCCTGGCCTCTGACCAGGAGCCACGATCTTCCCTGAAGGTGCTCCAGAGACAGTGCTCACTGCCTCCCACAGCAACCCTTTCCGATCTTTGGAGAGCTCTGCTGGAATCACTATTTTGTTCTCTTGCTATCTCCCCAGTGGGTGGAAAGTCCTTCTAGATGTCTCACTTTCCTCTACCCTATTGTCTCAGCTCAGGGATGAAGAGAAGTGTAATGGGCTTTCCCTCTTTTTAGCAGGGTTTTCTATAAAGTCTGTGAGAATAGAAAGGTGTTTATGGGGTCATGACAGAGACAGGAACAAATGGAACAGGGAATGTGGCCATTTATTCTCCCAGGGTTCCTGCTTCTGCGCTTAGCCACCCCCAGGGATGCAGCGCTCTTCATTCTGTCCCATTCTGTTCTCTTTCTGGCATCTCACTTGTGCTCCCCACCATAGCCCTGTGGACCCCCCACTTTTATCCTTACCAGTTGCCTCATTCTGCCTGCATTCTGTGACCCCCTCACCCACACCAGCCTGGCAACCCCAAGACTGCCCGCCCACCCCTGGTTCCTCTCCCTACTCCAGAGCTCCCCACCCTTCCCTGGAGCTGAAGGTGAGAACAAGGTGCAGGTTGTCACTGACTGTCAACCTAGAGCTGAGCCACAGTGTTTAAAGCCACACGGGATCCCCCCAAGTGTGCCTAGGTCCTATTCTGCCTCCCCAATTCCAAGACCACAGTGCTCAAGGCATTGTGCTTGCCCCTAAACGTCCCCAAATCTGACCTTCCATGTCCCCTAGCCCTTAAGGCCACCTTGAGAAACAGCTGGGCACATTGCCCATCAGAGGAAGATGCTCTGTCTTGTTGAGAGTGCTAATCTGATTGGAAATTAAATTGGGTTAATAGGAAGATGGAAATTAATTAGGGGTTAATCAGGATTTGGGGAAAGAGGGAGCTGAAGTGGGGAATAAATTATTTCTTTCTAGAGATACTATTATTGTCTCTTTAAAATTCTAAAAGTAAGATATTCTGATTGTGAAAATTCACTTAATTTTATAGAGAAGTGTATAAAGTTAAAAAAAAGTTCTCTCTCGACCCTGAGATAGCCAGTGTTAACAATTTTGAGTGATCTATTGTTAAAAATAGACAATTTATTTTATAGAAAAATACAGTTAGGCAACATGACTTTTACACAATAAATGCATATATAATATATGCATACATAATGTACATACCATCGAATGATATAGACCTGATTCATTTTCTCACTCCCTTAAATAAATGAGCTTGTGTACAGCAACCTGGTTTGAGGAAAGGAACTGGGTGACAATCCAGGCTTCAGCCAATAGTAAGCTCTTCAAGTACAATTGAAATCTCAGTGTGACCCTCCCCACCCCCAAGGAGAAAGCAATCAAGCTGTCCTGTGACATCTTTCCCTACCCTCTAGTCAGTCATTACCCAGAGCTTATAGCTTCTGAGAAGGGACTGTCATGCTGGGGACTGAGGGAGGCCACCCAGGTTGTCAGGTCGCATGGCAGCTTGTACCTCACAGGGAGGGGCAGAGAGACCTGGCACACACGCCCTGTGCTCATGTGTATCACACTGGATTTCACATGTATAGTGGGTAGTAAGCATGTAGTTTGTTTGAAACTGGAATCTATCTGGCTCTGAGGGGTTTGGGGTAGTTTTCTTGTCACCTTAAACGAAGGACATTCTCCATGCTCAGCTCTGTGAGGGCCGGCACCTCCCAACACTGGGATTCTGGGGTCCCTGGCTCTCTTTGCTTTCTCCCAGGGCCCTGCTTCCTGCCTCCCCCCCCCC
>JAJEJO010026024.1:0-10741 GCA_020662805.1 Glaucomys volans
TTATTGTTCTGGAAGTCAGAAGTCTAGAATGGGTCCTCCAGATTGTTTCCTTCTGAAAACTCTAGGGGAGAATCAATACCCTACCTTTGAAATCTTCTAGAGGCTGCCTGAATTCTTTGGCCCATGTTCTCTTCCTCCACCTTCAAAACCAGGGTGTACTATCTTCAAATCTCCTTGTCTTTCTGATCTGCTTCCATGTTCACATATGCTTGAATTTTACCCTCCTGCCTCCCTTATAAGGGCTCTTGTGATAACATAGGGCCCACTGTATACATAGAGCCCACCCAGTATAAAATCCCATCTGTAAAGGCCCTTTTGCTTTATTAGCACACCATATCCACAGGTTCCAGAGGACAGGACACAGACATTTTTGAAAGGCCATTATTCAGTTTACCACCTCCTCCATAACTAGAGGGAGTGTTTATGGCATGCTTACCATAAGCCACTGTCAATATCATATTGGCCTTACAAGACGGGCATGGACCTCCATTGTACAGATTGATAACCTGGTACTCCAAAGCCTATAGGCTTGCCTCACCCATAAGCTGCCTCCCCAGATTGGAAATTTCCATCTGGAACTCCCCCAAGGTCCCATTGGCTTCTTATCCCTTGGGTTTGCATTTTGGTCTGTCCTGCAATCTTCCAGAGGCAGAGTTGGTATCTTAGTCCTGGAGGACCTGGTGTGGGGCATGTAGGAGGGGCACTTGGGCAACAGCAGATCTGAAGGAGATAGGGTTTTGTGGGCTCTGGAGGGTTCCCCCTGCTGCAAATGCAATATTGTATGTCTCTCCATTTTTCTGGGCATAGTGAATGAGACTTCCACCAGTAGGGGCTCCACCTCCAAGGCTCAAAAAGCCCCACCCCTGCTTGTGGGCTCCCTTCTCTGAGCCAGCCCATCACCAAGTTTGCTCAGTACAGGGGCAAAGGCCAGGGAAGGCAGCAGAGAGAGGTGGTATGAGGGCTGTCCCTGCTGCTTCCTGCTGCCCAACTGTTGTGCATTCTGGAAGGATCCATCAGACCTCTCTGGCCACAGAGTAAGGGAGCTTCTTGGGCCTGACTCAAGCCGGGGGTAGTCAAGGAGACACAGTTGGGTCCAGCAGTGCCACCCTGCCCCCTCACATGTTGCTGTGCAGCAGACTGGGCTTCCTTGCTGAGTGCAGACTGGGGCGGGCCTGAGTGTGCTTAAAGCATCCAGGTGATCCTAAGAACACTGCTGGTCCAAGGACCACACTTAGAATTCAAGGACCTAGAGGCCCTGGGTCCACCGTTGTCTTCTCTGCCTTTCAACATTTGTTCAGTGGTTCAATATTTCTGTCACTCTCACAGGACAGTATGCTGCTCTCCACCCTCCCCTGCTGCCTTCACCCTCTGATACTGGCTGAGAGGACCTGGGTGGCAGCAGCTACCCCTTTCCTGGCAGAGTCTGGGCCCTGGGGACAAAAGCAGGCTCTCCTCACCTCTGTAACTTCTCATACTCCTGCCTGCCCTGAATCTCCACAGCGGCCCCACCCAGCAAGCTTTTCCTGTCCATGGAACTCCCAGACGTGACTTCACCCTCCTATCAGCTGTGGCTGGTCAGAAAGAAGGAGTGTGAAGTAGTTTGTGCGGCTTTGCCAAGGCAGGACTGGAACACGGCTCTTCCAGTTCCCGGGGAAGGCTGATTCAAATTTCAGAATTCGGGATGGAGTGTAGTGAATGGTTTATTTCACCTTGTAAAACGGAGGTGTGTTTGGAGCCATCTAGAGACACTGTGGTTTCTGGTTTGATCTCGTCCCCAAGCCCTCACACCTAGGTTTTACAAAGGGCTCCCTCAGCACACCCTACAGGCTACCCAGTGGAGGGCTGCACCTGTGGAGGGCGTAGGAAGCCCAGTGAAGAAACAGAACTCAAGCTGTACCCACAGATCACACTGCAGATAGCAAGCTGCTCCCACCCTACAACCCAGGAGAGGGTCAGGGGGTGAGAGGGAGAGAAGAGGAGCTGAGGGCCCAGATGTTTACCTCCAGTGGTCCCAGGCACAGAGCATGACCCCACTCCACCCTCTGCCTCAGTTTACCTCTTCTAGGGGAAGTAGCCAGGTGGCCCAGGTACCCATGTTGCTGCTTACGGACCCTGCTATTTGCATAATGAAGGCCTTGGTTCTCAAGGGGAACAGGAAGGAGGGCTGAGAGGAGGGACCAGAGATTTTCATGAGGCTCTCCCTCAGCTCTGGGCTGCAGGGAGGAGGGAGGTCTGCAGAAGTGAGCTGGGGGTGGGGGTCTGTGGCTCTAGAGGACAGGGGGTACCATCCCCCACCCATGGACACCCTGACTAGGCCTCCTGTGGCTGCTGACCTGATGACTCTGCTGTTGTCCATCCTTTCATTCTTGACTGCAAGCTCCTCAGCTGCTCCTCTCTCTGTTCTCCTGAGGACCTGAGGTCATACCCAGGAGGGGATGGGGTCACGGGCAGCAGGTCTGCACTCACCTGCTGTGGGAAACAGCTGAGTTAACTGGGCACCTGTGAAAAGCCTTCAGGCTGTCAGATGTCAAGGCTTGGCTGAGGTTTTCTCCCACTGTCTGCCTGCCAGGGCTTAGGCGGAGGGCGGGGCTCACATTAGAGTCCCCAGAGCTGCCCTTGACCTAATCCCTGCTTATTCTCTGCCTGTGTGGTCCATGGGTCTGTGGCAGGGTGGGAAGGCAGGAAGGAGTAGGATACCTCTGCTTCACATGGGCAAGCCACTTCCTTTTTCACAGTGACATGAGAACCAGGGCCTTTTCCCCTGGGGCCTATTCTGCCCTACAAAACCTAATGTTGCAGATGGAGCACAGCTCCTACCAGCCTCTAGCCTCTGCCCCTCCTGAAACTTGTAGCCCAACCCCTGGTAGGAACCCTCCTCTCCCCACCATGTCCATCTCTTATAAATCCCCACCCACTCCTGGCATTCCCCACCACTGTCTTCTGTTCACTAGCCCAAATTTTCCCACCCCTCCCCTCCTCTCTCCCATTTTTCTTCCTTCCTTCCTTCCTTCCTTCCTTCATTCCTTCCTTCCTTCCTTCCTTCCTTCCTTCCTTCCTTCCTTCCCTCCTTCCTTCCTTCCTTCTGTCCCTCTTCCTTTCTGTGCTGGAGATTGAACCCAGGGCCTCACAGACGCTGAGCATGCTCTGTACCCCTGAGCTTCACTCCCAGCCTAAGGGCTTTGTCCTAACACTAGAGTAGTGATAGTAACAGACACCCACCCAACATTTCCAGGTGTCAGACACTATTCAAAGCCCTCTGTATATATTGACTAAATAATGGCCACAGTAATTCTATAAGAGAAGGACTGTTGTTGTCTCCTTCTTCAAATGAGGCCTCTTATGCATTAAAATTAATAAGGTTAAATCTGAGGGCTGAAGACAGGAGATATCGACCCCCCAAAGCAGATATCTAGGAGCAGCTGTCCTTGTCAAAAGATTAAGGGACTGCTGTTTTTTAAATTACAAAGTAATGAGTATAGCAGGCGACCTGACCTTTGCCATGTCCATCCCAAGTCCCCAAGAGCTACACAGATGCAAGCAGGAACTCCCTGGAAGGGAAAGAGGCGGAACCAGGGTGGGATAGGGGAACTTAGTCCCAGACCCTCAGCCCCATTCACATCCCTGCTTGGTTTCTCATCCACCCCCAATTTTCTCCCTCTCTTTTGTGGAGAATGGGCAGTCACCTGCTGGGGCTGGCCCATGGGTGCAGAGGAGGTGGTCTGACCTGCCTAGGGGGAGGCAGCCCCACAGGGCTGGGCTGTGGAGCCCCCGTCCAGACCTGCCTCTTTATATTCCTGCCAGAGACACTTCTACCTTCTTACCCCCTCCTCTGCCTCCCAGGACCAGCCAAAGTCCACTCTCAGGTGACTCTGTGCATGAGTCCCACCTCGTTCATGAACCACTGTCCTCACCCAGGAGGGACTTAGCCCTGGAGTATCCCTGGAAGGTGACTTCACTCTGTCGTGCAGAAAGGGTGAAAAGCCTTGATCATGGTTAGAGCAGGAGTGAGAGAGGACAGCTGGGCTCAGGAAGGCTAGACAGGGAAGTGACATTTAGGAAGTTGTTAACCACAGCCATGGGGAGTAGGGGAGGAAGGAGATCCTAGTCTTGGAACCAGGAAGATCACAGGATTCTTGGATGATAGAGGTGCTTAAGTTGTTGAGACATGTGACTGAGTGACTTGTTTTATATTGAATCTGAGTAGCACTTTTTTCCTGATTAAAAAGTTAACCATGGATAAGTCAAAACTGAGAAAATATTGGCAAAAGACATAGCTAATAAAGGATTGCTATCCAAAATATACAAAGAATTATTGAAACTCAATAATAAGAGAATGAACAACCAATTTAAAAATGGGCAGAAGATGCTGGGTATGCTTGTGCATGCCTGTAATCCCGAGACTCGGGAGGCTGAGGCGGGAGGATTGTGAATTCAAAGCCAGCCTCAGCAACTCAGTGAGGACTTAAGCAACTCAGTAAGACCCTATCTCTAAATAAAATATACAAAACTGTGGATGCCGCTCAGTGGTTAAGTACCTCTGGGTTCAATCCCTGGTACCACAAAAAAAAAAAAAAAAGCAAAAGATTTAAAAGGATGGTTCAACAAAGAAGATACACAGATAGTCAATAAACAGATAAAACATGCACAACACCATGTATTATTAGAGAAATGCAAATTAGAACAATGAGACACACATCTATTAGAATGGCAAAGCCCAAGCACCAAATACTTATAGGGATGTGGAGTCGCAGGGGCTCTCATGGAGAGCAGGAATGCAAACTGGTAAGGCCGCTCTGGGAGACATTTGGCAGTTTCTCATAAAGCTAAGCACACTATTGCCATACCATCCAGGAATTTCACTCCACAGCATTTACCCAAATGATTGGAAAACTTACATCCAAACGCTTGCACATGAATGTTAATAGCAGCTTTGTTCATCATTGTCAAAATGTGGAAACGACAAGATGTCCCTCATTGATGAGTGGGTAAAGTGTCGCACATCTAGACAATGGATTATTATTCAGTGCTAAAAAGAAATGAGCTATCAAGTGGTGAAAAGACATGGAAGAAATGAATATTATGAAATGAAAGAAGCCAATCTGAAAATACTACAACTATGTGATTTCAACTTTTATGATATTCTGGAAAGGAAAAACTATGTAAACAATGAAAGGGTCAGTGGTTGTCAGAAATTGTGGAAGAAAGGAAGAAGAGGTAGTGCACACAGGACTTTTAGGGAAGTGAGACTCCTCTGTATGATACTCTAATGGTGGAAACGTCATTATACATTTGTCCAAACCCATAGGTTATACAACGCCCAGCGTGAACCCTAATTTAAATGATGGACTTTGGTGATAATGTATGTAAATGATGTATCAACGTAGGTTCATTGGGTGATAACAAATGGACCACTCTCACGGAGGATATTGATAATGGCGGTGGCTGTGGTATGTGGGGTCAGGAGGCTAATGGGAAATCTTTGCACTTTCCACTCAGTTTTGTAGTGAATATGGAACTTTTATAAAAACATAAAGTCTACTAAATTTTTAAAAAAGTAGTGAGTGAAAAAGGAGAGAAACTGAATGAGGCCAATTTTCCAAAGCCATTCATGTAAATTAAAAGCACAAGTGCAGATAAAACAGCATTTCAGGGTGGAAAAAACAGTAATCTATGTTCAAGCCAGAAAATTAGGAAGAACCACACACAAAAAAAAGGTAAAGAAGGTAAAAACCATCCATTGTCATAGCAACCTAAGATAACTATCATTAAACTTTTTTTTTCTTTTGGTACTGGAGATTGAACCCAGAGGCACTCCACCACTGAGCCACATCCCCAGCCCTATTTTGTATTTTATTTAGAGACAGGGTCTCACTGAGTTGCTTAGGGCCTCACTAAGTTGCTGAGGCTGGCTTTGAACTCGAGATCCTCCTGCCTCAGCCTTCCAAGTGCTGGGATTACAGGCATGCACCACTGCGCCCGGCACTACCATTAAATTTTTGGTGTATTTCCTTTTTGTCCTATTTTTAGGCATAAGTATAAGTATATAATGTAACATAATTATTGTGCTATTCCATAAATGCTTGTATGTCCTGCTTTCATTTTCTCCCTCTCTCTTTCTGGTTGGTATTTCAGTTCCACTTGGTCTAAAAAAGTAACAATATAACACAACTATTTTTCCCTCATTTCATTACCATCTTTAATACTTCACTAGTAACAGTTGCATAAGGGATCTGCCATAATTTATTTAGTTATTTCCCTTTTGTTAGACCTGCAATAATGTTCAGATTCTGTTGCTATAGATAATGCTGTCATTAATATACATATATTTTTCCTGCATAGTTTTTTTTGTACTAGGGATTGAACCCAGAGGTGTTTTATCACTGAGTTACATCCCTAGTCCTATGTATTTATTTATTTACTATTTTGAGATGAGATCTTGCTGAGTTGCTGCGGATCTCACTAAGTTGCTGAGACCAGCCTCAAACTTAAAATCCTTTTGTCTCAGCCTCCCAAGTTGCTGGGATTGCTGGCATGTGCCACCATGACTAGATGCATAGCTGATTTTTGACATGCAATCAACATCTAAAAGAGGAATCATTGTATCAAAACTTTTGAACTTTAAAAGTTTTTGGCATCTGTTGTGAAATCACAATCATATTTACACCACATTATTTTTCCCCCTCAGAGTATTTTATTTTTTTTCTGCTAAGATTCTACTTTTACTTTATGTTTTTCTTCCATTTTTTAATAGGTCCATTATATTTATACAAAAACGGTGATATTTGTTGTTATATATTTGTATATGCACACAATATGGCAATATAATTTGGTCAATATCATTCCCCAGCATTTCCCCTTTCCCTCCCATCTTGTCTCCCCTTGGTCCCTCTTCCCTACTGATCTCTGTTCGATTTTCATGAGATGCCCCACCTTTTTTTTTTTTTCCTTTTTCTAGCTTTCACATAGGAGAGAAAATACATGACCCTTGACTTTCTGAGTTTTACTTATTTAACTTAACATAATGTTCTCAATTTCCATCCATTTTTCAGCAAATGACATAATGCCTTTTTTTTTTTTTTTTTGGTACTGGGGATTGAACCCAGGGGCACTCCTCCACTGAGCCACATCCCCAGCCCTATTTTGTATTTTATTTAGAGACAGGGTCTCACTGAGTTGCTTAGGGCCTCACTAAGTTGCTGAGGCTGGCTTTGAACTCGAGATCCTCCTGCCTCAGCCTCCCAAGTGCTGGGATTACAGGCGTGTGCCACTGCGCCCGGCCATAATTTCCTTCTCTATGATTCAATAAAACTCCATTGTGTGTGCATTCGCGCTCGCGCGCGCGCACACACACACACACACACACACACACTGCTGAGGTTGGCCTTGAACTTGCAATTCTCCTGCCTCATCCTCCCAAGTCACTGGCATTACAGGCATATACCACTGTACCCAACTTCTTTTCCTGATTTCTTTGTCAGTAGATTCATTATTGGTATATAGGAAAGCTATTGGTTTTTATACCTTTATTTTATTTATTTATTTTTATGTGGTGCTAAGGATTAAACTGAGGGCCTCACATGTGCTAGGCAAGTGCTCTATCACTGAGCTACAACCCCCCGCCCAGCTATTGATTTTTGTATGTTCGTTTTCTAACATATATCATATTTTCCTAATTCTTTATTCATTCATCCATTGATGGACATATAGGTCATTTCCATAGTTTGGCTATTGTGAATTGTGCAGCTATAAACATGGGAATGCATGTATTGCTAGAGTATGCTGACTTTAATTCTTTAGGATAAACACTGAAGAGTGGCATAGATGTGTCGTATAGTGGTTCCATTACTAGTCTTTTGAGGAAACTCCATACTGGTTTCCATAATGGTTGTACTAATTTACAATCCCACTTTTACAACAGTGTAAAAGTGTTTCTTTTTCTCCAGATCCTCTCCAGGATTTATTATTGTTCATTTATTATTGTTTGTATTCCTCATCACTGCCATCTGACTGGAAGTGAGATGAAATTTTGGTGTAATTTTGATTTGCATTTCCCTAATTGCTAATGATGTTGAACATCTTTTCATGTATTTGTTGGCTATTGGCATTTCTTCTTTTGAGAAGTATCTTTTTAATTAATTTGCCCATTTATTAATTGAGTTTTTATTTTTTTTTAGTTCTTTATGTATTCTGGATATTAATCCTTTGTCAGAAAAGTAGTTAGCAAAGATTTTCTCGCATTCTGTAGGTCCTGTCTTTACATTCTTAATTGTTTTCTTTGCTGTGCAGAAGCTTTTTAATTTGATAACCTCCCATTTATTAACTCTTGGCACTATTTCCTGGGCTTTAGGGGTTCTATGAGAAAGTCATTGCCTGTGTTTATATGCTATAGTTGACCTTATGTTTTCTTCTAGGAGTTGCATAGTTTCTGTTCTAATTCCTAGGTCTTTGGTCCATTTTGAGTTGATTTTTGTGCAGGGTGAGAGATAAAGATTTAGTTTCATTCTTCTAAATATAGATGACCAGTTTTTCTAGCTCCATTTGTTAAAAGGTTATCATTCCTTCAATATGTTTTTGGCATGTTTCTCAAAGATGTATGGTTTGTCTCTGTGTCTTCTATTCTGCACCATTGGTCTATATATTTGTTTTTGTGCCAGTACCATGCATTTTTTGTTACTACAGCTCTGTAGGACAATTTGAAGTCAAGTATTATTTTGCCTCCAGCATTGCTTTTTTTGGCTTAGAATTGTTTTGACCATTCTGGGTCTTTTATTCTTCCAAATGAGTTTTTGGACTTTTTTTCCCCCTAGTTCTGGGAAGAATGTCATTGATATTTTGATGGAGATTGATTGAATCTATATATTGCTTCAGGTAGTATGTTTGTTTTTTAACTTGTTCCTTTGTTGAATTTGTTTATTAGCTCTACCAGTCTCTTGGGAGAGATTTTTGGATCTTCTAAGTATAGGATCATATCATCTGCAAACAGTGATGATTTAACTTCTCTCTTTCCTATTTTTATCCCTTTTATTTCCTTCTCTTGACTAATTGCTCTGGCTAGAATTTCTAGAACTATATTATATAGGAGTGGTGAGAGTGGACATCCTTGTCTTGTTTCAAATTTTAAAGGAAATGCATTCAGTGTTTCCCCCCCACTATGAGGTTGGCTTTGGGTTTATCATATAGTCTTTATGATGTTGAGGTAGGCTCCTTTTATCCCTAGATTCTTCAGTGTTTTTATCACGAATGGGTGCTGAATTTTGTCAAAGGCTTTCTCTTCATCTATTGAGATGACTAAATGATTTGTGTCCTTAATTCTATTATGTAATGGTTTACATTTATTGATAGGCATATGTTAAGCCATTCTTGTGTCCCTGGGATAAAACCAACTTGGTCATGATGCAAATCCTAATATTTTGTTGAATATGATTTGCTTATGTTTTACTAAGGATTTCTGCTTCTAAGTTCATCAGGGAAATTGATCTGTAGTTTTCTTTCCTTAATGTGTTCTTCTCTGGTTTTGGTATGAGGGTGATACTGGCTTCACAGAATGAATTTTGAAGTGTTCCATCCTTTTCTATTTATTTTCTATGGAACAATTTGAGGAGCATTGGCATTAGTTCTTTTTTAAAGATCTAGTAGAATTCAGCTAAGAATCCATCTGGTCCTGGGCTTTTCTTTGATGGAAAGCCTTTTTTCTGGGCGGAGTACCAGGGATTGAACTCTAGGGCACTTGGTCACTGAACCACATTCCCAGTCCAATTTTTTTTTTTTTTGTATTTTTATTTAGACAGGGTCTCACTGAGTTGCTTAGCACCTCGCTTTTGCTGAGGCTGGCTTTGAACTCACAACCCTTCTGTCTCAGCCTCTCTAGCCACTGGGATTACAGGTATGTGCCACCATGCATGGTGGAAGGCCTTTTATTACTGCATCTATCTCATTGCTAGCTGTTGGTCTGTTTAGGTTTTCTATATCCTCTTGATTCAATTTGGCAGATTATCTGTGTCTATAAATGTGTCCATTTCTTCTAGGTTTTTCAATTTATTGGACTATAGTTTTCAAAATGGTCCTTAATGATTCTCTGGATTTCTGTGCTGTCTGTAGTGATTTCTCCTTTCTCATCTCTGATTTTATTAATTTGGGGTCTTTTTCTTTTTCTTTTTCTTTGATTACTTTGGCTAAAGGTTATCACCATCTTGTTTATATTTTCAAAGAACCAACTCTTCATTTCATTCATTCTTTGCATTTTTTTATTCTCAATTTCACTGATTTTGGCTCTGATCTTAATTATTTACATCCTTTGATTGGTTTTGGAATTGGGTTGTTCTTCTTTTTCAAAGGTCTTGAGATGCTTCATTAGGTTGCTTATTTGGGATCTTATTTCCTTAAGTAGGCACTCATAGCTATAAACTCTCCTCTTAGAATTGTCTTCATAGTGTCCCAGAGGTTTTAGCATATTGTTTTACCAGTATCATTTGATTCTAAGAATTTTTTGTTTCTCTCCTGATTTCTTCTGTCCCCATTCATCATTCAAAACTGTATTGTTTAATCTCTAGTATTTATTTTATTTTGTATTATTATTATTATTATTTATTCACACAGTTCATATAATCTTACATATACATAGGGTAATACTATCTGTCTCAGTCTACTATTTTTCTGTCCCCCATCCCCTCCCATCCCATTTTCCTCCACACCATTCATACTTCCTCCATTCTTTCCTATTCCCCCCCCACCCCCCCCCCAA
>JAJEJO010026028.1:0-16830 GCA_020662805.1 Glaucomys volans
CTTTTATATTCTTTAGTAGAATTTTACATTTTCCCCCAAGGCAACTGCTGCTTGTTCCCTGTAACACTTTACATTACTGCTGTAATTTTGAAGTCATTGACAAGTGCTGTTTATCATGCACTGGGTTGGAAGCTACATTGGTTTATTGGTTATATTGACTCCTCAGCAGGCATTTTCCAGGTGAAGAAATCCTTCTGCCAACTCCTTTCTTCCAGTCTTCTTTGGTGTCCTATTTTACTGCATAGCAAAGAGCTTAGGAATCCCAGTCAAGAACTAGACAATTCTGGTGCTAACAGATACCATTCTCTGATTTTATGGAAATGTGCTGGACAGGGTGCTTAAGCATCTCATCCCAACACAGCAAGAGCAGCCATTGCTGCACCCGCAGTGTGGAGCTTGGAGTTAACAGTTTCAGATCTGCCCAGGGTGTGGAGCCTGCCTTGCAGAGCACCCTGCAGGGGTGATCTGTCTCTGCCATGGCCTTCCTGTAGTTGTGACTCACCACAGCACACTTGCTAGGAGGCTTTATTTAAAAGAAAATTTGATTTGATTTGATGTTTCATTTTTAATTGGAAAATAACATTATGTACTTTTATGGGGTGTGATGTAGCATTTTGACACGTGATTTCATCATGGAGGGATTACATCAAGCTAATTATCTTATCTGTCATCTCACCTACATCTGCACAGATGCACTATGACAGGGTTAATGTCTTAGTTATTTTAAGGAGAATGTTAAGGATATGTCTTCTGACAGAACTAATATGCTTACTCAGAAATGGATGTTTAGTTTTATAAAATGTTTTATATGCTTTGATGAATGTAGTGTTGTTTGTGTGTGGGTTTTGGTTTTGTTTTTGCCTTGCAGAAGTATGTAAACATTGAATGTCAGGATTTAAAAAGACTATCTAATATTCTATTTGGAATAATTCTTTGCTCATACTTTCTGTTGGATATTTGTAACAAGTGCAGGTGAGTTTTTAAAATAGAGACATGTGTCTTCTTTTTCTATTTTCTTTTTTATTTAAGAGTTTCCTGGTAGAGTGAACACACATTCCTGAGTGGCAGATATAACTTACCTGTGAATGCATTCAGGCCTGATGTGCATTGGGACATGCATTTCATAAAGCATCTGCGGACACCATGTGACACTCTTTCTGTAATGTTCTCCAGTTCATGCTTCACTATGTTCAGGTTACTATAGTTTCATTTTGGGGGAAAAAGCCTGTTTTCTGAACTCAAAGGAGTGGATTTCAAACAGTCTGTGTGACTTCCCTCATGATCTCTCCCTCCAATAAAATGCTGCTGATGTTTTTCTTACACCATTTTCTTCATATGATTTGTCACATTCATGTCTGTCTTGTGAACCTTTCCAAGGAGCCAGATCTGCTGATTAGTTTTCTCTTGGACCTGTGGTACCTCTTTCCCTCCTCAGTCTACCTTCATCTCCACTCCTTTATTCTCAACTATTTCAGATATATCTACTTCTCTTTCACTCATATTGAATTCACTTGCTTGTGCTCTTTTTATCTTCTATTCAAGAAACTTAAAGCTGAGATTCCCTCTCTGCCATCCAATGTTCTCAGTCCCTCAGGCCTCCCCTCCCTTTCTGCCTCTGCTCCTTACTGTAGCTTCTTTTGTTTATGTTGGCCTTTATTTTTTCCACATAGCCTCTAACAAATTAAATCAATAAATTCTGTTTTTCATGTTGTGCATACTGGATGTAACTTGAAGCCATTGGTTTCATTTCCTTTCAAAATAATTTAATCAAAATGATTTTTGGTTTGTATATTGACCTGCTAAAAATATTTTCAGCACTTAATGAGAAGTTTTCTTAGTGTGTGGTTTAACACACTGGATTACAAATGTGCCTGCATGCTGAATTTCTGTGCTGAACCAAGATCTCTCTCTCTTTCCTGGTCTGGAGTTATCTGCTGAGCCATGAGGTGGGTGCTTTGCTCCATCATATCCTCCAGATGTGACAGCGTGTGCTGCAGTGGGCACACAAGTAGTGGAGTCACCAACCAGGGCTAAGACCTCTCAAATTGTGAACTAAAGTGAACATTTTCTCTTTTTACATTGATCATCTCAAGTATTTTGCACAGTACTGACTGACATAGGCATAAGACTTGACACCCATAAATAGTCACTGATTTGTTGGGTGTGATGCTTAATTTGTAATTTATTATATGTTTCTGGTGAGAATATAATAAATTAAGATTAACAATATACATGACCCCTATTTTGGCATTTTCATTCAAAATGAAATGAAAATTCATTTCATCACTGAGGGTCTGTGATGATTGGTCTTACCATGGTCATGCTTATGTCCATTTAAATTACTATTTTCTAATGTTGTGTTTTATTTATAAAACTATATTATTGTCCTTATCATTTTTAATTTCTGGTAATTTTATTTTCCTTAATATTTTTCACCTTGAGATAAATGTGTATGAAAATTATTTACTACTTATTTTTACTACTTATTATTTACTACTTATTTTCAGTTGTGGCTATATTGTGAGTAATTGCTTCCATTAATAGTTACCAAAAGGTTGGTCCTTGTCCCCACTGCCAATTCAATAATGAGGACAAAGTTTTGAGAAAAAGGAAAAAGAAGGTTTATTGCTTTGCTAGTAAAGGAGAAGAAAGGCGGCTCCTGTCCCTGAGGATGTGATTCTGTCCATCAGTGAGAACAGAAGGTTTTCAAAGAAGAGATTCATTCTGGGTGTTCCCTGGGGTCAGGGGTGGGAGACAGCCATTCCTTAGATCCTGCCATCCCTGAAGGCTGAATTACTTGCTCCCTGTGGTGGGCATGTGCTCCAGGACAGGAATTCAGCCTAGGATGGGACAAAAGGCAATCCTGTTCCCTTCCCTCAGGTTAGGGAGGAGGAGAGGGAGGAAAGGTAAATAATTAAGGTCCATTTTAAACTGTGCATCAAAGGCAAAGCAGCAAGGGCTGTATTCCCAGCATGAGGTGGGCGGCTGTTACACAAGAGCGTTGAAAGCTGCCATTCTTTTGGTTCTTTCACTCAACTTTAGTTTTCCATTTGTCCTGTGAAAGACAGAGAAACAACTACTATTGAATTAGCCATTTAAGAAATTGAAATAGAGGGAAATCAGAGATGGCAGCTTACAGAAAGGATGTGCTCTCCAGTTCCTATTTGGCTCCGGGCTCAGGGAGCAGGGGTGCTGGGAGAGGAAATTCACTGCAGTGCACTATGACAGAGTCAGAGCCTCACAGAGCAGAACTTCAGATGCTTTGGACAGAGGACAGGGAAGAGCACACTGGAACCAATCTGGTGGTGGCATTGGACCAGGTCACCACACAGGGAGGAAACACAAGCAGAAAGGGAAGCACAGCAGACACATTTGGTGCGTGACAACTTGTAGAGCAGAAACCGTCTGAAGGTAGCTGAAACAGTCTGCACAGGAGCTAGTGTTTGTAATGTGATCCTTGTTTCTCCAATGGCAAATAGAAAATGGAGGTGGGAGCTGCCTGCCTTCAGTAGGCCACGCTGCAGCTTGCAGCTGCAGGAGCCTTAGAGAACATACCAGATATTACCAACTTCCTGGCCGGCACCTTCTGCATGAAGGTGATTGAACCAGGCACAGAGAAAATGGTACCCAGGGGATTCAGGTTAGAGATACAGAGGGGAGTACAGATCACTTTCTGGTTGAGTCTGGGGCTCATGTGACTATCCAAAAAGGGCCCAGAACCTGAGCCATTGGGACTTGAGGATCGAACTTCAGATGTCTGTATTCCTGCAGAGTCGAGCATGTGAGGCCTGTGGAGGGTTCATCCACCATGAGTAGAATCCTCGGTCCTCTGAGATCCAGAAACCCAGCAGAGAATGGCATCTGCCCAGCCTAGTTGTGTGCTGATCTAATCTATCCATCAAAGTTGTTATGTCCCAACAGGTACTAAACACCAGCTGCTGGAACTTCCCATGCAGAACCCTAAATGAGCCCCACAGTGGGAGTTCATTGATCTGACCATCCAGATGAAACTCCAATTGACAATATTTCCCATGTCATCCAACCTGTACCTGTGAGAAAGGAAGCTTCAGGCTCTTTCAACCACCTTCAGCTCCCGGCCACAATGGCTGGTGGTTTTCAGAGCAACACATAAAGAGATAGGGTTTTTTGCTTTAATTTTTAGTGCATTGTAGTTAATTGTAATTTGGGGATCATTTTGACATGATTTTACAACGCATGGAATATAATTTGCTCCAAATCAATCCACACTACTTCCCCATTCCCTCCATTCCTCTGTCCCACTGTTCATTTTCCTCTACTAATCTTTTAGCTATTTATTTAGAGCTTTGTTTTAATTAGTGCATTGTGGATCTGCATTAAGGTGGATTTCACTGTGGTATGTTTATATATGTATATAGGGTAGTTTGGTAAGATTCATTCCACTATTCTTCTTTTTCCAATCCCTCCTTCCCCCCCTTAATTTCCTTCTTCTACTCCACAATTCTCTCTTCTATTTTCCTTATTTTGTTGTGGTTTTTACATATGAGAAAAAACATTTGACCCTTGAATTTGTGGGTCTGGCTTATTTCATTTAACATGATGCTCTCCACTTTCATCCATTTACCACCAAAAGTCATAATTTCATTCCTCTTTATGGCTGGGTAAAACTATATTCTGTATATCTACCACATTTTCTTTATGCATTCTTCTGTTGAAGGGCATCTGGGTTGGTCCCATAACTAGGCTATTGTGGATTGGACTAACATTGATGTGTCTCTACCACTATACTACAGTATGCTGATTTTAGATCTTTTGGATCAACCCTAAGGAGTAACATTAGTGGGTGGTATGGTGGTTCCATTCCTAGTCTTTTGAGGAAATCTTCATACTGCTTTCCAGAAGGGTTATATTAATTTGCATTCTCACCAACAATGTATGAGTGGACCTTTACTCCACATCCTCATTAGCATTTGCTATTATTTGTATTCTTGATAGTTACCTTTCTGACCAGGTAGAGAGGAAATCTCGGTGTGGTGTTGACTGGCATTTTCCTTATTGCTACAGGTGTTGAACTTTTTTCATATATTTGATGGCTATTTGTATTTCTTCTTTTTTTTCTTTTATTTTTCAATTTTTTTTAATTTACTTATTGATTCATTGAACACAAATGGAGTACAGTTATTGTTTCACCGGTTGTACACAAAGTAGAGTCACACCATCTGTGTGTTCATACTTGTACACAGGGCAATGGTATCTGTCACACATTCTGTTATTACTTTTACCCCCTACCCCGTCCCCACCCCACCCTTCCCTCTATCCTATCTATCCTTCCTCCATTCTTGCCACCCTTCCCCCCCTCATTATGCATCATCATTCATTTATCAGAGAGACCATTCGGCCTTTGGATTTTTGGGATTGGCTGATCTCACGTAGGATAACAGTCTCCAACATCATCCATTTACCTACAAATGCCATAATTATATTCTTCTTTATGGCTGAGTAATATTCCATTGTGTATATATACCACAGTTTCTTTATCCATTCATCTACTGAAGGGCATCTAGGTTGATTCCATAATCTAGCTATTGTGAATTGAGCAGCTATGAACATTGATGTGGCTGCATCACTGTAGTAATCTGATTTTAAGTCCTTTGGGTATAGGCCAAGGAGTGGGATAGCGGGGTCAAATGGTGGATCCATTCCAAGTTTTCTAAGGAATCTCCACACTGCTTTCCAGAGTGGCTGCACCAACTTGCACTCCCACCAGCAATGTATGAGTGTACCCTTTTCCCCACATCCTCGCCAACACCTGTTGTTGCCTGTGTTCTTAATAAAAGACATTCTAATTGGGGTAAGATGAAATCTTAAGGTGGTTTTGATTTGCATTTCTCTTATAACGAGGGATGTTGAACGTTTTTTCATAAATCTGTTGATTGCTTGTAGATCTTCCTCTGTAAAGTGTCTGTTCATTTCCTTGGCCCATTTATTGATTGGGTTATTAGTGTTCTTGGTGTAAAGATTTTTGAGTACTTGGTAGATTCTGGAGATTAGTGCTCTATCTGAAGTGTGTGTGGCAAAGATTTTCTCCCACTCTGAAGGCTCTCTCTTCACATTGCTGATTGTTTCCTTTGCTGAGAAAAAGCTTTTTATTTTGACTCTATCCTAATCATTGATTCGTGCTTTTATTTCTTGCGCTTTGGGAGTCATGTTAAGGAAATCTGGTCCTAGGCCAACATGATGAAGATTTGGACCTATTTTCTCTTCTAATAGGTGCAGAGTCTCTGGTCTGATTTCGAGGTCCTTGATCCACTTTGAGTTGAGTTTTGTACAGGGTGAGAGATATGGGTTTAGTTTCATTTTGCTGCATATGGATTTCCAGTTTTCCCAGCACCATTTGTTGAAGAGGCTGTCTTTTCTCCATTGCATGTTTTTGCCTCCTTTGTCAAGTATGAGATACCTGTACTTATTTGGGTTTGTCTCTGTGTCCTCTATTCTGTACCATTGATCTACCTGTCTATTTTGGTACCAATACCATGCTGTTTTTGTTACTATTGCTCTGTAGTATAGTTGGAGGTCTGGTATTGTGAAACCCCCTGCTTCGCTCTTCTTGCTAAGGATTGCTTTAGCAATTCTGGGTCTCTTATTCCTCCAAATGAATTTCATGATTGCTTGCTCTATTTCTATGAGGTCCATCATTGGGATTTTAATTGGAATTGCATTGAATTTGTATAGCATTTTTGGAAGTATGGCCATTTTGACAATATTAATTCTGCCTATCCAAGAACATGGGAGATCTTTCCACCTTCTCAGATGCTCTTTAACCTCTTTCTTTAGTGTTCTGTAGTTCTCAGTGTAGAGGTCTTTCACATCTTTTGTTAGATTGATTCCCAAGTATTTTATTTTTTTTTGAGGTTAAGGGGAATGGGGTAGTTTTCCTAATTTCTCTCTCAGAGGATGCATCACTTACGAATAAAAATGCATTAGATTTATGAGCATTAATTTTATATCCTGCTACTTTACTGAATTCATTAATGAGTTCCAGCAGTTTTCTGGTGGAATTCTTAGGATCTTCTAGATAGAGAATCATGTCATCAGCAAATAGGGATAGTTTGATCTCTTCTTTACCTATTCGTATTCCTCTAATTTCGTTGGTCTGTCTAATTGCTCTGGCTAGAGTTCCAAGAAAAATGTTGAATAGTAGTGGTGAAAGAGGGCATCCCTGCCTTGTTCCAGTTCTCAGGGGGAATGCTTTCAATTTTTCTCCATTTAGAATGATGTTAGCTGTGGGCTTAGCATAGATAGCCTTTACAATATTAAGGAATGTCCCCACTATCCCTATTTTTTCTAGTGTTTTGAGCATGAATGGGTGCTGTATTTTATCAAATGCTTTCTCTGCATCTATTGAAATAATCATGTGGTTCTTGACTTTAAGTCTGTTGATGTGGTGAGATTATATCTATGTGCTTAGGAATGACTCTGTCAAGCTATTTAACATAAGCATTTCCTCCCATACTGATTATTTACAGCACATACACTTCAATATACTCTCAGCAGGTTTTAAGTATAAAATATTTTTCACTAGCTGGATTGAGCATGCTCACAGATCTCCTGAACTTGTTCCTCCTGGATAAATAAAAGTGTGTTTCCTTGTGCCCATATTTCCCCAATCCCCCTGAGACAGCCTCTGATCCCCACAATTTGACTCTGCTTGTAAATTTGATTTATTTTTCCCTGGATGAGTGAGGTGAGGGTATTTGTGTTTCTCATCCTAGGCTACTTCAATGAACACAGTCTACCCCTCATTATTCATTGTTGTCAAAGAGTGACAGCATTTCTTTCTTCTGTGGAGGATTTGTTGCATCCTACTTCCCATGTGTATAATGAATGTGCATTTTCATCATGCATTCATCTGTTGATACACACTCAGGTGGATCCTGGGTATTGCACATTATGCTTCAGTGGACATGGGGGGACTGATGTCTCTTTGGCATAAGGATCTCACACTCTCTGTGTATGTACCCTGTAGTGAGTGTGCTGGATCATAGGGCAGTTCTATTTCAAGACTTTTGGGAAATCATGCTGTTCCTTGCAATGAATGTGTAAATCTATATTCCTCTCAGCAGATTGGAAGAGTTATCTCTACATCTAAAATAACACTTAATGAGGTCCAGGGAGGCAGACCCAGCAAAAGAGATCTGGTGCAGCCCAGCGCACAGATGGCTGAGAGTTCCCCACTCAGGATGTCAGTCCAGAGCGTTCTCGTGGGTCCTCCATGGGGGCCGCCAGCACAGTCCAGAGGTAAGAGTCTTCAGTATGGGAAGTGGGCACTGAGGAGAGGACACTTGGGTCATCCTCTTCCCAAGGGCCCAGCCCAAAGGCCTGCGTTCAGCTCAGCCATGTCCCGTGATAATTCCAGGTACCGGAGGTTGACACAGAGACAGATGTCAGGCTCAGCCCAGCAAAGAAGGGTGAGAGTTCCCCACCCAGGCCAGAGGCCCAGAGTGCTCCCATGAGTCCTCTGAGGGGCAGCAGGTACAGTGTAGAAGAGGGAGTCTTCAGCATGGGGGAAGTGAGCACAGATGGCACACTTGAGGCTCCCACACTGGGAGGCCGAGCCCAGAGGCCAAGTCTTACTCCAGCCTGACCCTAGCTTGCGGTCTACTGCTAATGAAGACTAGGAGGTGAAAAATTGGAAACCTGCAGGGATGCCACTTGTTTTAAGGGGTGAAGCTGCTATACCTCAGATTATCGTGGATAGAAGGGAAGATACATGAACAACATGAGAAGACAGGGTAAGAAAGTGTCTCAGTCAAACCTAGAAACTTCATCAACAGAATCCAGTGAAAACAAGGTAGAAGACATGTCAGAAAGGGAGTTCAGAATGTACATAATTAAAATGATCAGAGAACAAACGATGACATGAGAGAAGAAATGCAGGAAATGAATGATTCCACCAATCAGCAGTTTAAAGAACAGATGCAGAAAGCAGAAGATCATTTCAATAAAGAGGTAGAGATGTTGAAAACAAATCAAACAGAAATCCTTAAAATGAAGGAAACAATAAACCAAATTAAAAACTCAACAGACAGTATAAGCAGTAGGCTAGATCACCTGGAGGATAGAACATCAGACATTGAAGACAAAATATTTAATCAAGAAAACAAAGTTGACCAAACAGAGAAAATGGTAAGAATTCATGAACAAAGCACACAAGAATTATGGGATATCAGGAAAAGACCAAAGTTAGAAATTATTGGGATTGAGGAAGGCACAGAGATACAAACCAAAGGAATGAATAATCTATTCAATGAAACAATGTCAGATATTTTCACACATCTGAATAATGAAATGGAAAAACAAATATAAGGGCCTTACAGGTCACCAAATGTACAAAACTAAAACAGGTCATCACCAAGGCATATTATAATGAAAGTACCTAACATACAAAATAAAGATAGAATTTTAAAGACTATGAGAGAAAAAATCAGATTACATTCAGGGGGAAAAATATGGTTATTAACAGATTTCTCAACACAGACACTAAAAGCAAGGAGGGCCTGGAATGAAAAAAATGGATGCCAACAAAGAATCTTATACCCAAAACTCACCTTCAGCTTTGAGACAAAATAAAATCCTTCCATGTTAAACAAAAGCTAAAAGAATTTACAAATAGAAAGCCGGCACTACAGAACATTCTCTGCAAAATATTCCATGAGGAACAAATGAACAACAACAATGTAAACCAGGGAGGAACTACCCTAAAGGAATAATCAAGTAAAGGAGAAACCAAGTCAAGTTAAAAACCAAAAATAAGCCATAATGATTGGGAATACAAATGATATCCCAATAATAACCCTGAATGTTAATGGACTGAACTCATCAATCAAAAGACATAGACTGGTGGATTAAAAAGTAAGACCCAGCAATATTCTACCTCCAAGAGATGCATCTCATAGAAAAAGATACCCACAGACTAAAGGTAAAAGGATGGGGAAAAACATACCACGCACATGGACTCAGTAAAAAACCGGGGTTTCCATTCTCATATCAGATAAAGTGCACTTCAAGCCAAAATTAGATGGGAAAGTGAAGGACATTTCTTTCTCCTTACAGGAAGCATAAATCAGCAAGACATAACAATCATAAATATTTATGTGCCAATCAATGGCGCATCCATGTATATCAATCAAATCTTTCTCAACTCCAGGAACCAAATAGACCACAACACAATCATACTGAGTGACATTAACACAGTCCTCTCACCATTGAACAGAACTTCCAAAAACTGAACAAAGAAACTATAGAACTCAGTAACATAATCGCTACTTTAGACTTAACAGACATATATAGACTATTTCATCCATCAAGGAGTGAAAAAAAAAAAAAGAAGTGAATACACTTACTTCTCAGCAGCACATGAATCCTTTTCTAAAATAGACCACATGTTATGCCACACAGCTTCTCTTACCAAATATAAAAAGGAATAGATACTACCCTGTATTCTATCGGACCATAATGGAATGAAATTAGAAATCAGTGATAAAACAAAAAACCAAAACTCCTCCAACACCTATAGATTAAATTATATGCTGTTGAATGATGCATGGATAACAGAAGACATCAGGGGGAAATAAGAAAATTCTTAGAGATCAACTAGAACAATGACAAAACATATCAAAATCTCTGTGATACTATGAAAGCAGTGCTAAGAGGAAAATTCATTGCATGGAGCACATTCAATAAAAACATGAAAAGCAAACAAATAAATGAGCTAACATAACAAATTAAATCCCTAGAAAAAGATCAGTACATCACCAATGTAGTAGAAGACAGGAAAAAATTAAATTCAGAGCAGAAATCAATAAAATTGAAACAAAAGGAGCAATTCAAAAAATTGACAAAGCAAAAAGTTGGTTCTTTGAAAAAATAAACAAAATGATAAACCCTTAGCTAATGAAGAGAAGGAGAGAGAAAACTCATATTACTAAAATTTGTGATTAAAAAGAAATATCACAGCAGACTCTAATGAAATACAAAACATAATTAGAAGCTATTTTCAAAATTTATACTCCAACAAAATAGAAAACCTGGAAGGCATCAGCAGGTTCCAAGAGGCATATGAGCCTCCCAAACTGAATCTGGAGGACATACACAACTTATATAGATCAATTTCAAGCAATGAAATAGAGGAAGTCATCAAAAGCCTACCAACAAAGAAAAGTCCAGGACCAGATGGATTCACAGCCGAGTTCTACAAGACCTTCAAAGAAGAGCTCGTTCCAATACTCCTCAAGGTATTTCATGAAATAGAGGAGGAGGGAACCCTTCCAAACTCATTCTATGAAGTTAATATCACCCTGATACTGAAACCAGAGAAGGATACGTTGAGGAAAGAAAATTTTAGACTCATATCTCTAATGAATATAGATGCAAAAATTCTTAACAAAATTTTAGCAAATCACATAAGAAAGCATATTAAGAAGATAGTGCACCATGATCAACTGGGTTTCATTCTGGGGATGCAAGGTTGGTTTAACATACAGAAATCAACAAATGTAATTCACCACATTAACAGACTTAAAGTCAAGATCCACACAATTATTTCATTAGATGTAAAAAAAGCATTTTATAAAATATAGCACCTTGGGAGAGGGATTCAAGATGGCGGGCTAGAGGAAGGCTGCATTCCTGCTTGCTCCTTGGATTCCTACTTGCTCGGGATTCAAGCAGCAGGAATATGGCTCGCAATGAGATTTTATATTCAAATCACATATAAGGGGTCCCTAGTCGCCACTCCGGAACCAACTGTCCCAGGCTGGGCTCGGCCCGGCCGTGGGCAGCTAACACCCGGGAGCGTTGGACCCTACAGCTGCTTTGGAGTCACCGACCTGGGTCTGCACCAGCTAGCAAGTGAGTGCGGGTCCACAGCAGCGGCTTTAGAGTGACTGGCCAGGCTCCGGCACCAGCCAGCAACCTCCCAGACAGAGTCCAACCATCTCTGGCTGCCTGGGGCTTCGCTGCAGCTTCTGGAGAGGTCTGGCCAGGAGCCTCTGGGGTCGCTGACTCTGGAGGGGAGTTTGGACCCCTTGGCACCATTTTGCAGCTTCCTGGGCAGAGAGGGCCCATCTCCGGCTGCCTGGGTCCTCGCCACACCTTCTGGAGAGATCTGGCCGGGAGCCTCTGGGATCCCTGACTCTGGCAGGGAGTTTGGACCCCTTGGCGCCATTTTGCAGCTTCCCTGGCAGAGAGGGTCCGTTTCTGGCTGCCTGGGGATTCGGAGCTGTGGCCAGTCTTCTGAGCCACTGCCAGTGGCTCCTGGAAAGGTCTGGCCAGGAGCTGCTGGGGTTGCTAACTCCAGCGAGGAGCTTAGGGCCTTTGGCACCATCTTACAGTGTCCCCAGGAGACAGCAACCACCTGCCACCGCCTGAGCCCCCAGCAAGGAGTTCAGGCCAGCCTGGGCTCTCCAGCCCAGTGTCTCCATCACTGAGCACAGTTCTGTGACACCACCCCAACTTGGTCTAGTGCCCTGGTCCACACCCTGGCCCGGGGTCTACCACCTTGCTGAATCTAGTTGTCTATCAACACTAGGCTGCCTTTGCCCAGAAGCAGTGATCATTCCCAACCTGGAGGTAGTGGGACAGCACCTTTCTTGGGTCACTGCTTGATCAAGCACCTCTCAAGCAACAGGTGAATTACTGGAAATCTGCAGGGACACATTAAGTCTTCACAGGGAAATTGCAAACTCTTGGATTCACACTACTAGAGGGGAAGATACACGAGCAGCATGAGAAAACATGGGAAGAAAGTGTACCAATCAAACCTAGATGATATATCAAGAGAACCCAAAGACAGCATGGTAGAAGGAATGACAGAAAGGGAGTTCAGAATGTTCATAATTAAAATGATCTGAGAAGAGAATGATGTGATGAGAGAGCAGATTCAGGCTATGAATAATCAGCTAATAGAGCAATTGCAGGAACAAAAAATCACTTCAATAAAGAGATAGAAATTCTGAGAAAAAAACAAACACAAATTCTTAATGGAAACAATAAACCAAGTTAAAAACTCAATAGAAAGCATAATTAACAGAATAGATCACTTGGAAGACAGAACCTCAGACAATGAAGACAAAATATTTAATCTTGAAAACAAAGTCGAAAAACAGAGAAGATGGTTAGAAATCATGAACAAAACCTCCAAGAAATATGGGAAATCAGGAAAAGACCAAATTTAAGAGTAATTGGGATTGAGGAAGGCACAGAGATACAAAAGAAGGGTATGAATAATCCATTCAAGGAAATATTATCAGATAATTTCCCTAATATGATGAATGAGATGGAAAATCAATTACAAGAAGCTTACAGGACACCAAATGCACAGAATTACAACAGATCCACACCAAGGCACATTATAATAAAAATACCTAACACACAAAACAAAGATAGAATTTTAAAGGCTGCGAGAGAAAAGAATCAGATTACCTACAGGGGGAAACCGATATGGATATCAGCAGATTTCTCAGCCCAGACACTAAAAGCAAGAAGGGCCTGGAACAACATATTTCAAGCTCTGAAAGAAAACAGATGCCAACCAAGAATCTTATACCCAGCAAAACTTACCTTCAGATTTGATGATGAAACAAAATTCTCCCATGATAAATAAAAGCTTAAGGAATTCACAAAGAGAAAGCCTGCCCTACAGAATATTCTCAACAAAATATTTGAAGAGGAAGAAAGAAAAAATAAGAATCTCAGTCATCCTGGGGAGGAACTACCATAAAGAAAGAGTCAATCAAAGGAGAAACAAAGTTAAGCTAAAAATCCTAAAAAAGCTAAAATGACAGGAAGTACAAGTCATATCTCAATAGTAACCCTGAATGTAAATGGTCTAAACTCATCAATCAAAAGACATAGACTGGCAGACTGGATTAAAAAGAAAGACCCAAAAATATGCTGCCTTCAAGAGAGTCATAGAAAATCATGCCCACAGACTAAAGGTGAAAGGTTGGGAAAAAGCATACCATGCACACGGACTTAGTAAAAAAGCTGGGGTTTCCATTCTCATTTGAGATAAAGCAGACTTCAAACCAAAGTTAGTCAGAAGAGATAGAGAAGGACATTTCGTACTGCTTAAAGGAAGCATAAATCAGCAAGACATAACAATCATAAATATTTATGCACCAAACAATGGTGCATCCATGTACCTCCATGTACATCAGATCCTTCTCAATTTCAGGAATCAAATAGACCAAAACACAATAATACTCAGAGACTTTAACACTCTTCTCTCACCGTTGGACAGATCTTCCAAACAAAAATTGAACAAAGAAACTATAGGACTCAATGACACAATCACGAATTTGGGCTTAACGGACATATATAGAATATTCCATCCATCAAAAATCGAATACACTTACTTCTCAGCAGCTCATGGTTCCTTCTCTAAAACAGACCATATGTTATGCCACAAAGCTACTTTTAACAAATACAAAAACATAGAGATACTACCTTGTATACTATCAGATCATAATGGAATGAAATTAGACATCAATGATAAAGTTAGAAACAGAAACTACTCCAAGACCTGGAGATTAAATAATATGCTATTGAATGATACATGGATAACAGAAGACATTAGGGGGGAAATTAAAAGATTCTTAGACGTCAACGAGAATAGAGATACAACATATAGAAATCTCTGGGATACTATGAAAGCAGTGCTAAGAGGAAAGTTCATTGCAGGGAGTGCATTTAATAAAAGAATGAAAAGTCAACAAATCAATGACCTCACATTACAGCTCAAAGCCCTGGAAAAAGAGGAACAGATCATCATGAAAAGTAGTGGAAGACAGGAAATAATAAAAATCAGAGATGAAATCAACGAAATTGAAACAATTCAAAAAATTGATGAAACAAAATTTGGTTCTTTGAAAAAATAAACAAAATTGATGAACTCTTAGCCATGCCAATAAAGAGAAGGAGAAAGAAATTCAAATTACTAAAATTTGTGATGGAAATGAAAATATTACAACAGACACAATTGAAATACAAAACATAATAAGAAGCTACTTTGAAAATTTATACTCCCACAAAATAGAAAACCTGGAAGACATCATCAGGATCCTAGAGGCATATGAGCCACCCAAACTGAATCTGGAGGACATACACAACTTAAATAGATCAATTTCAAGCAATGAAATAGAGGAAGTCATCAAAAGCCTACCAACAAAGAAAAGTCCGGGAACAGATGGATTCACAGCCTAGTTCTACAAGACCTTCAAAGAAGAGCTTATTGCAATACTCCTCAAAGTATTTCATGAAATAGAGGAGAAGGGAACCCTTCCAAACTCATTCTATGAAGCTAATATCACCCTGATACCAAAAAAAGAGAAGGACACATCAAGGAAAGAAAATTTCAGGCCCATATCTCTAATGAACATAGATGCAAAAATTCTTAACAAAATTTTAGCGAATTGCATACAAAGGCATATTAAGAGATAGTGCACCATGATCAAGTGGGCTTCATCCCGGGGATGCAAGGTTGGTTCAACATCCGGAAATCAATCAATGTAATTCACCACATCAACAGACTTAAGGTCAAGAACCACATGATTATTTCAATAGACGCAGAGAAAGCATTTGATAAAATACAGCACCCATTCATGCTCAAAACACTAGAAAAAAAGAGATAGCAGGGACATTCCTTAACATTGTAAAGCTATTTATGCTAAGCCAACAGCTAGCATCATTCTAAATGGAGAAAAATTGAAGGCATTCCCCCTGAGAACTGGAACAAGGCAGGGATGCCCTCTTTTGCCACCACTACTCAACATTGTTCTTGAAACTCTAGCCAGAGCAATTACACAGACCAAAGAAATTAGAGGAATATGAATAGGAAAAGAAGAACTCAAAGTATCCCTATTTGCTGATGACATGATTCTCTATTTAGAAGATCCAAAGAATACCACCAGAAAACATCTGGAACTCAAAAATGAATTCATAAAGTAGCAGGATATAAAATTAATGCTAATAAATCTAATGCATTTTTATTCGTAAGTGATGCATCCTCTGAGAGAGAAATTAGGAAAACTACCCCATTCACATTAACCTAAAAAAAAAATAAAATACTTGGGAATCAATCTAACAAAAGAAGTGAAAGACCTCTACACTGAGAACTACAGAACACTAAAGAAAGAAGTTAAAGAGCATCTGAGAAGATGGAAAGATCTCCCATGTTCTTGGATAGGCAGAATTAATATTGTCAAAATGGCCATACTTCCAAAAGTGCTATACAAATTCAATGCAATTCCAATTAAAATCCCAATGATGGACCTCATAGAAATAGAGCAAGCAATCATGAAATTCATTTGGAGGAATAAAAGACCCAGAATTGCTAAAGCAATCCTTAGCAAGAAGAGCGAAGCAGGGGGTTTCACAATACCAGAACTTCACCTATACTATAGAGAAATAGTAACAGCATGGTATTGGTACCAAAATAGACAGGTAGATCAATGGTACAGAACAGAGGACACAGAGACAAACCCACAAAAATACAGGTATCTCATACTTGACAAAGGAGGCAAAAACATGCAATGGAGAAAAGACAGCCTCTTCAACAAATGGTGCTGGGAAAACTTGAAATCCATTTGCAGCAAAATGAAACTAAACCCATATCTCTCACCCTGTACAAAACTCAAATCAAAGTGGATCAAGGACCTAGAAATCAGACCAGAGACTCTGCACCTAATACAAGAGAAAATAGGTCCAAATCTTCATCATGTTGGCCTAGGACCAGATTTCCTTAACATGACTCCCAAAGCGCAAGAAATAAAAGCACAAATCAATGATTGG
>JAJEJO010026029.1:0-10000 GCA_020662805.1 Glaucomys volans
GCGTCTCCCGCCTCCCGCATCCCGCCGCCTTGCGCCCGCCGCCCGAGGCCGCCCAGGGAACCCGCGCCGGGGCCGCCTCTATCGGCAGGCGGCGCCACGGACGCCTGCACCCTTAAAGGAGCCGCGTCCCTGGCGCGAGGGAGCGTCTGCAAACTCCCCTTCGGGGTGCGCGCGTCCACTCGAGGACACGCCGGCGAGCCGTGGGGGGGAACGGGAGGCCGAGACCCCGAAGGGCTGCCCGGATGCCCGGTGGGCACCTTTCCGGGCACGGGCCTCGGAGGTCTCCTTGGGGTCAGGGCCCAGACCTGGGGGACAACGACCGCTGAGGCCTAAGTATCCCCCCCGAATCGTCGCAGGACGGTGACGATCCCCGGAGCACAGCGCCCTGTGACATGTCCTGCAATTGGCCAGCTCGGGGCGCTGGGCGGGGCGTTCCTCGAATCCGCCCAATGAGCTGAGCCCGGACAAAAGGCCGAAGAGGCGCACACCGACGGGTGGAGACGTGTGGACGGTCCCTAACCCGCCGGCTGCCCCGGGTGGGGGAGGGGCGCGGTTCTGCGCCGGGGGTGGGGGGCGAGTCCGCAGTGAGCCCCGCCCTCCCCGCGCCCCCAGTCCACCCGAGCCCCCGCGGCTCTGCTGACCAGCCGCGCACGTCCGATGGTCGGCCGCCGCGTGCGTCCCGGCCCTTGGGAGCCGGCTGGTCGCCGGACGCCCGCAGGGACAGGTGTCTGAGCCCCGCGAGGGTCAGCTCGGGACCGAGGTGTGCTCCGGGACAGCGGAGTAGCCTGCCTCCGCCGCGCTTCCATTCATTCACTCCCGCCTCCTTCCTCCCTCCTTCCTCTCCCTCGTCTTCTTCCTCTTGACTTATTCGCTCACTCTCTTCCTTTCTTCCGTCCCTCCTTGCTTTGCCCCTTATCCTTTCTCCCTTTTCCCACCCTCCCCCCTCTTCGTCCCTTCTATCCCTCCCTTTCATGCTTTCTTTACCTTTCTCTCTCCTTCCTTCCCCAGAGTTCCCAGGGCAGAGACCTCGTGTCCCTTGGCCGCTCGTCCACCTCTGGCCCAGCGGTCTCACGGGAACCCTGTGTGTGGCTCCCGTTTTCCCAGCTATCCTGTAGATCTTCTCTCTGCTGGCTCAGAGGAGAGCAGGGGCCAGAAGGGGGACTAAGAGCGTCTGCTCCCCCACCAGCAGAAAGTTTCCAAGTCTCTTCCAGACTGAGCTCTCTGGGGCTGGCATTCCTACATCCCTGGATGGCCCTGGGTGGGGACTGTCCCTTCAGCAGCTTGACTGCAACACCCCATCCAGACTCTGGCCCTTGGGATGGGAATCTGCTTTTCTAACACGCACCTTAGTTGAGCCTGGCCTGGGCTTGTGTCTGTGGGGCTTTTTGGAGGGAAAGTGCAGGTCCATCACCAACCGAAGGCAAAGAGAGGGCAGGGCTGGTTTGGAAGGGTCATGAGGGATGTAGTTTGGGGAGGAAGACTGGACATGGTGTGTGACTGTGGAGGGCCTAGACCTGATCCCATGGTCCTTGGGAAGCCGTAGAAGGTTATGGAGCAGGAGAAGCAAGTCACGGCCCTGGTTCGTGTTCTGTGTGGGGTTAGGGGATGGAAGAGGTACTGGCCCTCAGCACTGAGTTCCAGACAGTGCAGTGAACTCCCTTCCTGATGGACAGTGGTATGAGGCCCAGAGGCCCTCAGGCTGGAAGGGCCGTGGAGACTGGTGGGAGGAAGTAAGGGGTATAGGGCTGGAGGAGGGCAGGGCCATCTTAGATATAGGGTCCTCAGCCCAGAAGCCTTCAGTGAGCACCTGTACCCTGCACACACATTCTCAGAGGACAGGGGACTTGACTGGGCAAAACCCCAGTGGGGTGTGTGTGTGTGAGGGGTTTGTGCAGAATGAGTGGATATGAAGTCCTGGGGAGGGTTCCAGCTGGTGCGCCTGTACTTGGCCTAATCCCCTGGGGAGGGGCACAGCCGTGGGGGCTGCCTGGAATAGGGGCAGGACCCCTCCCTGGGTGCCTCTTCCCAGGCAGCTGGGGCCAGGCTCTGCACCCCAGGCCTGTGAGCAGGGGCTGGCTTCAGCAAAGGAGATTCACATGTAGAAGAGTGAAGTGGACCCTTACCTCACACCACACATAAAAACTAGCCCAAAGTGGAAGAAGACAGGAAAGCCCGACGTTGAGTCGGGCAGTGATTTCTTGGATCTGAAAGCACAGGCAGCAGAGGCAAAGCTAGATATGTTGGATTTCCTCAAAATGAAAAATGGGTGCATCAAAGAGACGCATTTGCAAACCTGCTGTTATCTGATAATGCAGTAATATCCAGAACCTTCAAGAGCTACAACCAACAGCAAAAACAACACTGCCCCTTCCCACCCAGGTCCAGATGCCCTCTGCTTCCTCCTCCCGTCAGGGCTACACCCCTGGCCTTGAGCATCTCCCCTGCCCTGCGGCGCCACCTGGCCAGGCTGACTTTCAGAAGATATAATAGGTCGCTGTGACCCGGTCCTTCTGTGCCCTCCTACCTTCCCAAGCTCCTGGAGGGAAGCCTCTAACCCTAGTGGGCTAAGCCCTCTACCTCTGTTCTTGTAGCATCCTAAGCAGGGAGGCTGGCCAGGCTGAAGGTGCAATATCCCCTTCCTTCCATGTGGGGGCAAGTGACCTCCCCATCCATCACAAGGATCGCTGGGCCTAGGGCACTAGATGGACAGAACAGGTACAATGTCCAGAACGGCCTCCATTTGCCCAGAGACCTGGACTTCAATGACTCCTGTGCCCTCCCTGCCCCCACCACACTGTGCTCATCACTGTTAAACTGCCAAATCGCCAGTGTCACTGGAGAATGGTGAGGATTGGGCTGGGTGCTCAGAACCTGGCTGTGGTCCTGCCTCAGACTCTGTCCCCCACAGATGTGGGAGCCACGAGGGGGCCGTCTGCAGTTCTGCTCAGTCGTGGCCAGCAGAATGCTGAGAGGTCGGAGTGAGAAACAGCTGACTGGCTGGGGTGTGGCAGGGGAAGAGGGACCACCTGGTGGAGTTGGGATGTCCTCCACTCCCAGGTATGGAAGGCCTGGGCACTGATTTAGTTTGGCTTGAAGCTGCATGTAAGAGCCCATGCAGCAGGATGTGTGGGGCGTGGCCTCCTGTCTGCTCCCACCTGGCCGTCCTTTCATCCATTCCTGTCCGGGTACTGAGCACAGGCCAAGCTCAGGTTTATGTTACTTTTAGCAAAGAACACGTTTGCCACCCAGTGCTCCCCCAGCAGAATGGAAGAAGGCTGGCATGTGCCCCTGCCCTGCACATCCACTGCCTGCTCCCTGCCCAGCCTCCTCCCTGCAGCCCTGTACTTCTGCCCACTCCTACGTCCTGAAATTTGCTTGTGCTGTCCCCTCCATCTGCATGCCCTCCCTTATCCACCCAACAGCCTAGTGGCTCCTTGGCACCTCTCTCAGCCCCAGTAACTGGGTGGAAAGCAGACAGTGGGGACATTGGAGGACTCTGGGTCTGCAGGGGCCAAGGTCAGAGTTTAGTTTGAGGCATGCTGGTTCCAGGTGCGGAGAGACTCCGCTGACAGCATAGACCTGGGTGGGCTCACAGCTCAGGTGCCCAGGATTGGATGAGGGGCTGTCCAGGAGCGAGTCTGCGTGCCACTCAATCAGCACCCAGAGCTCAGGGGAGCCTGCAAAGGAGCGGACGTCCTCTCGAGGAGAAGGAAACCAGGGAGATTTGTCAAGGGAGTCACCTGAGGCAGTGTCCAGGACCGATGACCAGTTGGGCAAAAGCTGCTGGGGAGAGGGGGCAAAGCAGTGCATGGTGACCCACGTGTCAAGCTCAGAGGATGCTCGCGGCTTCTGCTCTCTGCCGCCCCTGGTGGCCGCATCGGGGCCAGGTGGGGCGGGAGTGGAGGACGGGGCCTCGGGAGCTCAGCGCCGTACCAGCGAGGACCCCTCCAAGGACATCGGGTGTCTGAGCTCGGAGCTGCACGCACAGAACCGGCTGTGGTCGTGTTGGGACGCGGAGCACAGGCCGTGGGCACTGACCGGTACCTAAGACGCGTAGCGAACGGCCATGGACCTGCAGTCATTCCTCTTGACCACAAGGAGGCGCCGGGCGGCAGCACTGGGGCGGGGCTGGCTGTGGGCGGGGCTGCAGGTTGCGCCTATTCCCCAGTCGTGGCTGCCATGCAGGTAGCCCTGGCCTCCTGATTTACAGGCGCTGTAGACTCCCCAACGCCGACCTTTTAAACGTTAGCTTCTTAGGTGGACTTCAGAGGCTGCAGAACTGGCGTTCGCTTTCGCGCAGATAAGCGCGTGTGTGCACACATGCTCGCTCGGTGCCGCCGTTTGCAGGGTGCACGATGTCCACATCATTGGTTAACCTTTGGAGACACAGGTAGCTCAGCACTCTGGGCCGCGCTGTGCTCTGAATGCCAGCTCCAGGAAGCAGGGACATTGGTGTAGTAGCTGGCACGTGTTGGGTGCTCAGTAATTATTTGTGGAATGAATGAACCAACCAGCGCCTCACTAGACATTAACTAAAGATGTGTGGACTGAGTTGGTTGAATCAGACCAGGAGCTTGAGAGGAAAATATGGTTCATAAATAGGGAAGATGAAATTTCCACCTTTGCACCAGGACCCTTACAGACATATGCCATGTTGCACCGGTACACTTTGCCTCCGGCATTGCAGTATCTGTCCCACCCAGGGGACAGGCATAAGGAGTGGCTCTAGAGGGGGAAGTGGGAGCTGGGACATCCTGCTGGGCTGTGGAAAAAGGGGAGGGAGCCCAGTGACAGACAGAAGGAGCATTGGAAGAGAACACTGGTGGTTCTCTGGTATGTCAGTCCCGAGGCCCTAACACCCAAAGGGAAGGAGCCAGGGAGCTGCTCCTGGTGCTGAGACGCAGTGCCCAGAGCTTCTCACACTCCCCAGTGTGCCGAATCAGCCAGCTCAGCTCCCCTCACCTCCTCTGTTGTGTGCCCAGGTGGGATGTAGCAGGAATCCACAAGTATGACTAAGTTCTCTTGGGTGGTGGTGCATCTTTGTCCATTTGCGGATTGGTGGTACCTACTCTGCTATCATGGGAACAATGGCTGTCCAAAGATATGTCTATGTCCTAATCTAGGAACCAGCAAGTTTACGTTATCTGGATTTCCACTCCCCACAGCCTTGGAAGGATGTGCAACGGAGACTGGGCACTTTGAGCTCCCTCGTCAGACAGAGACCAGCAGACAAGAGGAAGTGCCGCCATACTGGCAGGGCCATTGGTCTCTTGTGCCCCCTATTAATTTTGAGGCAAAGGACGAAGGTCTCCATTGGCCTGGGAATCCCTGTGCCCAGAGTAGACTATGATACCAGGCAGTTCCAGTGTCCCTAAGGGTAGCTGGGGAGGGGCTTGGCTGGCCAGTAAAGGCATCTGATGGGCTCTGTTGGGTCTCTATAGTGACCCCACAGGACTACAGACTTAGCTCTCTGTTTCCCCAGGAACAGAACACTCCCTGGTCCTGCAACCACTGTCCCCAGAGAAATAAAAAGCATGAAAAAGGACAGGAGGATCCATTAATTTGAATTTTCTTCTTTCCTCTCCCTGGACACTTCCCTTTGACCTACCTTCCTTTTTGCTGATCTCTCCTCTGCTACATTCATTCTGCTGTTAATTCCTTCCTAGACTTTAAAATGTCCATCTATTGTATTTTTGCCTCTTTTTTAATTACATACTTTTAATTATTAGTTGATGTGGTTTAATTTTCATTAATGGCTGTGTTTAACAACTTAATTAAAAGTTCCTAAAAATCAACATTGGCCTTTTTGAGCTGAGCTAGGCCAACTCTGTGATGGGTGTGGGGAACTCGTGATTGCTGGCTTGCCCTGGGGTCCACCACCTCACTGCTTCCTTGACAATTTCTGTGCACCAGGGGGTCAGAGAAGGCAGATTTGCCCAGTGGCACAGCCAGACTGTGGGTGAGCTCAGGGTGCTCACAGCCTCCTTGGCAGTCCACTGCTACCTTCTCCATGGGTGTCTTTTTCTCATTTGCAAATCCAGGCAGCAAAGCTGTCCCTGGACCCTTAGTGGGAACACCCCAACCTGGAGGTTTAAGGAGCACTGGACAGGGGGTTTGGGGTATGAAATAAATTCCCCTGGTTGCAGCCATTGGACAAAAGACCATGTCTTGGAGATCCTTCATGGTTGATGGACCCTGAGGATTTAGCCTTGGTGATGGGAGGCAGGGAGCTGGGCCAGCCTGCTGGTTGTGTTGGCGGCTCGGAGAGGGCTGGGGAGGCAGTCTGGTACTTATACCCTGCCCTTGCGTTTCCAGGGCTAGTCTCGACCTGACCCCCAAACTCCCCATTTTAACCTGGCTTTCAGGGAGGCTGCTAAAGACCCAGCAGGAAGGGAAAGTCAGGTTCCCACTTTGGTCCTAAATCACGCCCCGTGTCCTCCTATGTCCTTGGGCTGCAAGGGCCCCACAATGTCTCTCTGGGGTTTGTGGGCTCCTTGGCCCTGCGGTGAGGCAGTGTGGCTGCGGGAGGCCTTGGCTGGGGTTGGAAATGACCACAGCTGACCGCTGTGTGATTAACCTGTGTTTGCAAGGCTGTGCCCAGCAGGGCCAGGGGGCCATGGATGGGGCTGGTGACTGCTGAGGATGGGTCCCCACAGGGTGGCCCAGCATAGTCACGTCACCTCCAAGGGCATCTTAACGTTCTGGGGACACTGGTGCAGGGAGCAGAGGGCCCCTCATGGGTGAGCACAAATGCCATGGTGCTCAGGGTCTTGGGAACATTAAGCTCGACCTGGAGCCCTCGTTCCTCAGGCTGCGGTCTAGTTCAGCCTGAGTCATTCCCGTCCCCTAGGGCAAGGAAAGAGAGAGGACACGGGGCCCACAGGCCAGTCGCTCCTGAGGTCTGTCCTTTGCTTTTCTGGTTCCTGAGCTCAAGCCCCTGCTCAGCCAGCCTGCAGTAATGTGGAGGGTTCAGTCAATGAGGAGCAGCGGGCTCCAGGTCCCCAGTGCCAATCCTTAGTTCCCAAGACCAGGGGTACCCAAGGCCAGATGTGGAGGGCCTGGCCCAGGGCCAGGGGTGCTGTCCCTGTCAACACAGCTGGACTCTGCCACTTGGCCCCCTCCATCCTCCACCCCTGTCTCGCAGCCCAGGCCACAGGCTCACTCACTCACCTCTGTGCTGCAGCCTGGGCTCTGAGAGGAGCCTGAGGTCCCTCTGCCACGGCCGCCCAGTCTTCTTCACAGATGAGCTTTCTCTGTCCCCCAGATTACCGGAGCACTGTGGGCTGCGCCTCCCCCACTTCCTTGATGAAAGTTGAGTGTCTCCCAGAACTGCCAGGAGGAGATGGCAGAAGGACCAGCCCAGTGAGTGAGCAGCCCTTCTCAGAGGCCCAGACCCTGGTGGCCCGGCCCTTCCCAGCATGCTGTGGCCGCTGCTCCTGGCTCGCCCCTGCCTGGGGGGCTCCTCGCCCCTGCCCCCTATGAGTCCCGACTCCCCCTGCCTTCCCACCCAGGACCTCTCCCCACCCCCAGGGATCAAGGACCATTCCCCGGGTATGTGGCATTGTCCACTCACCAGGAACCTCACTGGCTCCAGAGCCCTGGGGAGACTTTTGTCTGGTCCCTGCTGGCCCCTCCACTCACCTCCCCAGACCCCCACCCAGGACAGGAGCTGGTGGGCATCACCAGGGGCTGCCCTGTCTCAGCCAGGAGGTTCCAGTGGCAGGTCAGCTTGATGTTCTACTGCAGGAGGGGTCTGTGGGAGCACATCTGTGTGGCTCCCCATCCACCCTCAGTGGTGCTGACCGCTGCCCACTGTGTTGAGCCTTGAGTGGGCCCCACCCATTTCTTTGGCCGGGTACAGGTGGGAACCCAGAGGGGGGTTAGGGTGCCCGGGTGGGAGGCAGGGTTTCTGGAGCCCCTCCCAGGGCTGCAGGGAGGCCTTGCCTGAGGGTGCGGCCACCCCGCCAGCCTCGCTGAGGGGCTCCTTCTCCCCTCTCCCGGGAGAGCTGGAGGCTCGTGCCTTCAGGGTGCAAGTGAGGCAGCTGAGGCTACAACCTGTCTGTCAGGGGGAGCTGGAGGTCCCCATGACGCTGTCTGAGCAGGTGCACCCAGTTGGTCGCCCTCCTGGCTGCCTCCCTGAGGGTCTGTCAAGGGACAATGTGCTGGATGACCAGCTGGGGTGACATCAGAATCCAAGGTAAGGGACACTTGGGTGGGGATGGAGGACAGGTGGGACAGGGAAGCTGGGACGTGGGTGTAGCTGTAGTGGAAATCCCTCCTCGGTGCGGCTTTGGGATCCTCTCTAGGGCAGCAGTGTGGGTGTCCTGGGCTGCAGGCTGGTGGGTTGGGACCAGGCAAGTGTGCTCGCTCACAGCCCCGGGTCTGCCAGTGTCCCCTGCAGGTGTCCTGACCGACCAAGCAAGAACCTTCCTGCCTCCCCCAGCCCCAGGTGCTGCTGGCAATCCAGGGGCTCCCAGGCTTGTGGCCCTCCGGACTCTGCCTCCGTCAGGATGACCCTGCTTACCTGTGTCCCCATTTCCTTATGTCTTTTCTAAGGACACCAGTGCCTGGATCTAGGGTCACCCTCCCGCAGTGTGATACCTGCAAAGACCCTATTTCCAAACAGTTGCAGCCACAGTCCTGTGGCTGAGGATGAGGACATGTCATTGGGGCACCGCTGACCCCCCAGCAGGCCCTTGATGTGCTTCTGATTCACTCCCCTGATGGATGCTGCTGCTTACTTTGTAGAAAAGAACCCCATACTAAGGAAGTTGTCCGTTGCCCCAGACCCCCAGCTGGCCAGTCCCTGAAGCAGAATGTGCTGGGAATGTGTGACTCACCCCATTCCCACCAATATGCACTCCAGGGAGAGCCCTGGGAGGACTTCCCTCCCTTCCTAAGGGCGGGTCTCCCAAGGCTGCAGTCCCCAAAGACCCACAGGTTCTTCTTCCTGCCCGGGGTAAAGGGGGTGGGCACCCAGCTGTGAGAAAATTGTGTCTCAGCTGTGACCCTCAAGCAAGGCCACCTGCCTCCCCAGGCCCCTAGGCCTTACCCTGCCTCTCCCTGCAGAGCCACTGCCCTGGCCCTTCCATTTGCAAGAGATGAAGGTGAAGGTCAAGGGGAACAGGTGCTGTTCCGAGCTATCGCTTTGCCTCCCCCCTCCCCCTACCAGTTTATCAAGGACAAAATGCTCTGTGCTGGGACCCAGGTTGGTGGCCCTCGCCAGGTCAGACCCCAGACCTGTACTCTCTCCTCTGTCCCCTCCTGGCCCAGGAGTTGGGACCCACCAGCCCCAGTGCCCTGGGGACCCAGGGAAGCACTCGTTGAACCCGGCCTCTCCCCACAGGTGAGGCCGGGGGTCCCCCATCTGCATGTGGAACTGCACCTGGGTCCAGGTGGGGGTGGTGAGCTGGGGGGACCTCTGTGGTCATGACGACCTCCCAGGAGTGTGTGCCCTGTGATGAGCCACGTGCCCTGGATCCACCACTACGCCCCCAGTTCCCTGGGCCCTGGATGGCCAGTCTCCATGTTGAGGACACCCAGGCTTCCTTGGTGGTGCTCCATCAGGGCCTCTCTGTTCCAGCCTTACTTCCAACACCCGGCGATCCTCCCATCCCACCCTGGCTCCAAGTCAGCCCTTCAGCCTCACCTACTTCCTGTGCTCAGGAGAAAGGCAGGGGAGGCCCCCAGGGTGTCGTCAACCTGGAAGGGGTGTGCCTGGAAGGATGTGGCCGGTTCTCCCGCCTTCTGCTAACCACAGACCTCATTAAACTGCAGAGTGGTCTTCGAGTGCCTGAGTGTTTGTCCAAGCTGGGTCATCCTCCTGGGGCCTCAGGCTCTGGCCTCCAGGGGAGGCAGAGAACGGGTACAGGATGCTCCAGGCCCCTGTGCTCCCATCCAGGGGTCCAGGGCTCTACTGTGGGAAGGAGCTGCCTGGGCTCAGCCTGCTGGTGGCTTCCATGCTGCCCTGCTCCTCCTCTGCCCACCCCTCGGCCTCCCC
>JAJEJO010026049.1:0-13021 GCA_020662805.1 Glaucomys volans
GGGGCTGGGGCTGTAGCTCAATGATAGTGCATCCCCAGGATTGCAAAAAGAAAAAATTTTTAAAAAAGATCATTCTAAAACTTAACAGTATGGACTATTGGAATATGTATTAGGATAGGAAAAAAGTCTTAGAAGTTTAAATATTTTCCATAGGGCTAAAGGAGAAACTATTTTTAATTTTTTAAAAAAATTTTTGGTACCTGGGATTGAACCCAGAGGTGCTTAAGCACCAGCCCTTTTTTAAATTTCTAAATTTGCAGACAGGGTCTTGCTAAGTTGCTTAGGGCCTTGTTACGTTGCTGGGTCTGTCTTTGAACTTGTGATCCTCTTGCCTCAGCCTCCCAAGATGCTAGAAGGAGAAACTTTTAAAGAAAATTCTGATGAAACATTTCCCACCAATAACTGAAATACTATATTTATAAATGTAACCATCTAAATTATAATAAAATTTTTGGAAATTATAAAACAAAATATTTAAAACAATGGGTTTTCTGACTTAAAGTATTGTACAAGTGTAGCCTAACTTACATATAAATATTTCAGGCATTTGAATAATGCTTATTTCTTTCATTTATTAATAAGTATATTCACAGGTATAAGGGAAAATAGAGTACCAGAATAAATAGGATTCAAAACAACGTGTAATGTTGGACCTAGTAATTTCACTCCTAAATACATACCTAAGAGAAATAACAACACCCATATACAAAAACTTGGAAATGGATATTCATAAAAATCATTACTTACAGCAACCAAAATAGGAAACAGCCCACATGTCTATCAACCGAGGAATGGATCAATAAAAATGGCACTTTTATACACTGGAATATTCTATGTCAATAAAAAGGTAGGTGTTTCCAGTCACAGTGGCCCACACCTGTAATCCAGGTGTAAGGAGGCCAACCTTACAAGTTCGAGGCCAACCTCAACAAGTCAGCAAAACCCTGTCTCAAAGCAAAAATTAAAGAGAGAGAGAGAGAAAGAGAGAGAGAGAGAGAGACTGGGGGTGTAGTTCAGAGGTAGAGCACCCCTGAATTCAATTCCCAATACAAAAAAAAAAAGGAAAGTAGTGATGATACATGCACACTGCAAAATGGATAAAGCTTGAAAACATATACGAAAGAAGTCAGTCACAAAAGATCACATACTGCATGATTCCATTCATGCAAAAGGTCTATAAGCGGCAAATTTATTGAGACAGAAGTACATTAGTATTTGCTTGTGTCTGGGGACCGGAGTGGGAGGGCTCAAGATGGGGGGTGGCTGTCAATAGGGAGCGGAGTCATTTTGGGGTGATGACAATGTTTAAACCTAGATTGTGCTGATGGTTACACAACTCTGTGGATGTACAAAAACCACGGAATTGTATCTTTAAGTTAGAAAACTTAATGTGAATTATATCTCAATAAAGATGTCTAAAGGAAAGTTCATTGTATTAAATTAATATAGGGCTGGAGATATAGCTCAGTTGATAGAGTGTTTGCGCAGCATACACAAGGCCCTGGGTTCAGTCCACAGCACCACCAAAAAAAAAAAATTCAGAAACATAAATTAATGTAAGTGTGTGTGTGTGTGTGTGTGTGTTTGTGCGCAAGCACGCTTGCCTTCTAAATTTAACTGAAATTGAGCACAGCTCTAGCTAGATTAGCTACCAACATGTAGTGTCTGTAGGTGTCAGTAGGAGAAAAGGAACGGTGACTGACGCAGACAGGATGGAAGAAGTGTAAAAAAGACTGAACCCTAGCCGGGCATGGTGGCGCACACCTGTAATCCCAGCAACTCGGGAGGCTGAGGCAGGAGAATCGTGAGTTCAAAGCCAGCCTCAGCAACTTCGCAAGGCTTTAAGCAACTCAGTGAGACCCTGTCTCTAAATAAAATACAAAATAGGGCTGGGGATGTGGTTCAGTGGTCGAGCGTCCCTAAGTTCAATCCCCAGTTCCAAAAATAAAAAAATAAAAGACTGAACCCAGGCCTTGCGGAAGGAAATGATTGATACTCACCAACAAAAGCCATTAACTCACATTAAAGATGGGTTCCAAATGCCAAAACTAGACACCAGACACATGCACAACCCTCCCTGAAATCAGCCTCATAGAGTATGGAACACACTCTGCTTTCTGTGGAAACACAGCTGCTACCAAACAAGGAAAAGTAATTTCACTGGACAGGTTAGTTCCACATTCTTGACCCACAGAAAGAGGAATTAAGGTACCAGACCAAAGACGCAATTTCCAGAGACAAAATGTCAGGCCTAAGGTTCAGCAGTCTCAAAACACCACGCGAGCTCTGATGACCCCCAGTGGCTACAACTGAGGTTGCTTGGTTTAGGATGCATGAGACCAGAACGTGACGCCCAATTACAGATAGAGGGTTCCACTTACTATTTTCTTATCTTAAGAGCCGCAAAGTTGGAGTAAAAGTAAACATTGCAAATGACTGTCGTAAAATATCCCTTCCCCTGATTTCTACGCACTAACCAAAGAGCCCATTTCTCTGCAGCCTGTCTACGGTCGGGCTCAACAGAGCCAGGAAGGTGTCTCTCCTTCCTGTGACTGGTCAGGTGAGTCAGTTAACAATGTGCTTTGCACCTGAAGATGCAAGAGAAGCTGACAAAGGAGAAGAAGAGAAATGGCTGATCAGATGAGAGAGGCAGGAAAAGTGCAAGAAACCAGGAGGCATACTGCAAACCGAAGCAAGCCAGTTTGGTCATGCACAACTCTCAGATGCTTTTTGGTAGCTGCCTAAGAATCCGAAGGTTAGCCTTACCCTGTGTTTGTATGGAAAGCAATTAACACCAGAAGGCGCCACTCCTAGGGCTTCATAAACAGACCTTGGTCAACAAGTACAAACCGTTTTGTAGAGTCCCCTCTGCAGGCTTGCTGAAGTCCCAGTTTTCGATCTTCTGGGTGAGGGTTTCATCCAGTAGAAACAGGACAATGTTCTACCAACAATCTTCTATTATTGCTCTAGTTTTTGGTCTCAGGCTACCAGAAATCCCCCAGACTGACCCAAGGTCATTTATTTGGGGATGAAGCGTGGGAAACCACACACAGGCCCTGCCACTGGCCCCGCTGGACTCTTCGCTCAGGCCCAGGTGCACTACAGGATATAAACATACTCCTCTCTCCAGTATATTTCAGTCACTCCACACATCTTGAATGTCCCCAATTTCACCAGAGTGTCTATGTCTACCATTTATCTGGCTAGTTAACAAGGCCCTGGTTGTTTGTATAACAGATGTCTGATACTTGCTTTGATAATAGCTAAGGCATTGGGACCTTTCCATCGAGAATGAACCAATGACCCCTGGCGTATTAATTCCCTCTCAGAAAGCTCGCTGCCCCTGGGTATCATTTCAACTAACAAATGTCATGCTGTCTATGCTGAGGTATTTGAAAGTAAATTACAGGCATAAGATGAGAGAAGGGGAAGAAGAGGGGCGGGACCCACTGGCAACTGCTGGCCCCTGCTGTTTACCTTGCCCATGTCCCTTTACATCACTGCCATTGTCAGTGCTCATTTATTTTTCAGATCCATCATTTAATGATCATTTACGAAGTGTCTACCTGTGTGCCAGCTACACTGTCTGACTGATAGATCCAAGGAGAATTTAGTAATCCAAGAGAATATTAAAAATTCACTGGCTGAAGCCACTGACTAATTTTGCAAACACAAAACAGCTTTCAATGGTGTGACGGTGTTAATACCCCCCTGGCTTCATTGCAGCCTCAAAGAGAAAAGAAGCATCTGAAGAGTCTGTAGATAAACCTTCAAATATTAATTGTTTCATCGTTTTCTTGGCAGGGAAAAAAAGACTCTTAAAGTTTATATACACATTTTACAATGTTTTGTTTTAGAACCAATGATAATTACCTCATTAGGCTACCATTTACCTTAATTGTGATTTAGTGCATCGTAAAAGAATTGTGAATAAGAATTCTTGACGTTGTTTGTTGGTCCAGAGGTCAAACCAATGACTTATCAGCGCGACTCTTTCCTGAAAGAGCTGTAAGGGGGGAAATGATATTTTACTTAGTTGCTAAGCAAACTTCAGATAATCTACTAACAACCTCACAGCTAATATTTGTATAGCACTTTACAATTCAGAGTGTGCTTTCACATACATTGTAGGGTCTCTCCTTTGAGCTGAAGCTGTTTTTATCCAGGGATAAGAGGAGCCTGGGCTTGTTGGGTATGCTGCTGCGAAAGGCTAGTGGGGATGTAATTACAGAGAAGGAGGGAAACAAAGAGGTAGTATGAACTGGCTCTTGTTTTCACCTAGCCTGCCATGGCCCTGGATACAGATTCCACAAATTTTGTCTTGAAAATACATATATGAAAAAATGTTCAACATCTCTAGCAATTAGAGAAGAGCAAATTAAAACTACACTGAGATTTCATCTCACTCCAGTCAGAATGGCAACTATCAAGAATACAAGTAACAGTAAATGTTGGTGAGGATGTGGGGAAAAAGGTGCACTTATTCATTTCTGGTGGGACTGCAAACTGGGGCAACCACTCTGGAAAGCAGCATGGAGATTCCTCAGAAAACTTGGAATGGAACCATCATTTGACCAGTTATCCCACTCTTTGGCAAAGGACTTAAATCAACATACTACAGTGATGCAGCCACATCAATGTTTATAGCAGCTCAATTCACAATAGCTAAGCTATGGAGCCAAACTTGGTGCCCTTCAAAAGATGAATGGATACACACACACACACACACACATACACACAGTGGAATATTAGTCATAAAGAAGAAGCTAAACCACAGTAAAGGAACAAATGAAGAATTCCAACACATTAGACAAAGTGGAACAAAGGGAAGGCAGGGGGGAATAGGAATAGAGAAGACAAAGAATTAATCTGACATAATTTTCTTGTGTACATACATGAAAAAACCTAAGAGAATCCCACCATTGTGTACTTTCACAAGAATGGGGTCATCATTAGAATAAGATAAATATACATGTATAATTTTATCAAAATGATTCTACTGTCATGTATAACTAAAAAGAATCAATTAAAAAATAACTTTATGATTATAAAAAAAAAGAAAACATATGGACTATACTCATTTAATTGCAAAACCAGATCACTTGGAGTAGGCATGACTTTACTGATCCACAGCCATGGATCTTCATAACAGCCATGAAACTGAAAGTGAATAATTATTGTAAAATGCTATGGTTAGCTAGGATAGACATACACCAAAGACCAGGACCCCTAAACTGGACTTCAGTCCTGCTTTGCTAGACAGGCATATACAAACTCACTGTCTTTATTACAGGCCAGGCATTAGCCCCAGCCAGCCTAGTCTTCTTCCCTTGTAAAAGCGGCTGAACCCACGTGAGCTCCGAGGACCCCTGTGCTAGCTCCATTAATGCCTTGCCCTACCCCATCCAATGACTTCTTCCTGAATTACCTGTCAGGGTGGGCATCACCAGGCCACATGGAACCATACGGTGGGCACAGAGGCAAAGAGGATTCAGGAAACAGTGAAACACACAGGCACACACCCTCACCACCACCACCCAAGCACCTTCTGCCCTTCTTCTCCCCATCCTAGCAAACCACAGGTGTCCTGGAGGTCTCTATTTTGTCTCTGAAGGCACAGAGTTAAGACAGAAGGCAGATTTAGAGCCTTGGAACAAAGCTAGAGTTATTTTCGTTTAAACAGACTCAAAAACTAAATTCTTTAGAGGATTTTTCGTTAAAAATATGGCAACAAGAAACTCAATATTTCACCTTAAAAACTTTGTAAATCAAAATCATCTTTTTGTGGGGCACGTAACTCACCTGTCTATTTAGTGACTTGTTGCTAAAAGGTGTCCAGGCACTGAACCTTGTGTGCAAGCTCTCCATTTCCAGGCTTTTCCAGGAAGAATCCCCAGCTGACATCACAGCAAACTATTTTCTTTCTTCTGGGAACTACAGGTTCATTTCAATGTATAGATGTATCCAATACAGTGGGCACAGTGGTGCACAACTGTCATTCCAGTGACTCAGGAGGCCGAGGCAGGAGGATCACAAGTTCAAGGCTAGCCTGGGCAACTTGGTGAGACCCTGTCTTGTAATAAAAAATAAAAAGGGCCAAAGATATATCTCAGTGAGAGAGCGCCCCTGGATTCAATCCTCAATACTGGAAAAAAAAAAATTAGGAGCAAAAGGAAGAAAAATTCACTCAATACAGGAATTTTAGAATTAGAAAATATATTTTAGAATTAGAATAATTCATTTATATATATAGATAAACTGTTTATAAAATTACAATTCACGGAAGCATATATATGTATATGCATACACACACACAGAGGATGAACCACATAAATATACAGAGAGCCCACAGATTCCTAATTATAGCAATTCTTTTCTTTTTTTTTTTTTTTTTGGAACCAGGGATTGAACTCAGGGACACTGGGCCACTGAGCCACATCCCCAGCCCTGTTTTGTATTTTATTTAGAGACAGGGTCTCACTGAGTTGCTTAGGTCCTCGCTAAGTTGCTGAGGCTGGCTTTGAACTCGCGATCCTCCTGACTCAGCCTCCCAAGTCGCTTGGATTACAGGCGTGCGCCACCACCATTGCAATTATTCTAACCTTACCTACTTGCAACCAAATCTGAACTGAAATGAAGGTTTTTTACTTTTCTGGGAAAATGGAAGACTAATAAAAATGTTTCAGAAAGTACTATTAATGGCTCAGAAATTGGTCTAATTATTTTTGAGGTTGTGGGGATGGAACCCAGGGTCTTGCACATGCTAAGCAAGTGCTCTACCACTAAGCTCTGTCTCCAACCTATGGTATGGTTTGTTATCTGCTGGGGAGACTAACTTTTTCTTTCCTTGGAAAGCAAGAATTTGAAGTGCTCAAACAGAACACCCCACCTTCCCATCTTTTAAGGATATAAATGAAAAATGATGTAAAGGGAAAAATTAGGTTCATATATTAGTCATCTATTGCTGCATAACAAATTACTCCAAAGTTTAGCAGCTCAAAATGACAAACGTTTATTATCTCAAAGTCCCTGAGAGTTGAGAATCTAGGTGCAGCTTAATGGGTACTGTATTAATTTGCTGGGTCTATCAAAACAAAATTCCACAGACCATGTGATTTAAAAAACAGTAATTCGTTTTCTCACAGTTTAGGAGGCTAGAAGTCCAAAATCAAAGTGCCATCAAGGTTGGCTTCCTGGCTTGTGGCTAGCCACTTTATCACTATATCCTCACACACCTTTCTTCTGTGTGTACACGAAAGGAGAGGCTTTGGGTATCTCTTCTTCTCAAAAGGATATCAATCCTCTCATATTAAGACCCTACCCTCATGACCTCACTTAATCTTTATTACCTCCTTATAGATCCCATCTCCAAGTACAATTGCAAGGTGTGAATTTGGGAGGGGGGCAGTGACACTTTGCAGTCCACAACTGTTACCTCTGCATCAAGGTCTCTTAAAAGGCTGTGGTCACAGCAAGAAGGCCTCACCAGACACTGGTGCCAACTTGGATTTCTCAGCCGCCAGAAGCATGAACTAAGTAAATTTCTATCCATTATAAATTTTCAAAACAAGGCTGTGGTCAAGGTGTTGACCAGGACTGCCATCTCATCTAAGCTTTGAAGCTTGCTCACATCACTGTAGACAGGATTCAGTTCCCCATGAACTGTTGGACTGGGGTCTCCCTTGCCACATGAACCTCTCCACAGGGCAGTTCACAGGGCTGCAGGCTCTCACTGGAATTACCAAATGAGAAAGAAACGGAAGGCCCACAGAGGGAGCCACAGCCTCTTTATAACTTAACCTCAGAACCGACATGGCCTCCCTTTAGCTACATTCTATTGGTTAAAAGCAAGTTATCAGGTGCAGTGCATTCTCAAGGGGAAAGGTTTATACAAGAGTCCTGTAGCAGAGAAGAAAGGGGCTTGCCTCTACCCTTCCAGTTTCTTTGGATAGGCTACAAATGAAACGGACATAAGAAAATTTAACAGGAAAAAATTTTAAATTACATATGTACGCTCAGAAGTCCCACAAGGTCTGAGACTTGAAGAAGGGCCAGATGGTGGCAGCTTATGTAGCATCCTGAGCTCCAGACAGGAACAAGGGCTTGGGGCTCCCAGGAGGCAGCAGCTGCGCAAGTTATGAGAGTATGGGGGAAAGTGGAAAGAAAGACTTTCTTGTAAGGAAGATAAAAAGTCTCTCAGGCAATACAAATGGTCTTGGATCAGCCCTAGAAGAATAGGTGATTATCTGGACAAAGTATCTATCAGGGAGTCAAAACAAAAATAAATATCAAGAGAGTCAATTATTCCAATAGAACTACTAAAAATTTCATCAAGAGAAATTTAAAACAATCTAAAAAAGAGTATACATCTGGGCAGATGTTGGTTCTCCTAAAGTAATTTATTACTCAGTACAATCTCAATCAAAACCGAAAAAATATGGGGTATGTGTGTTTTTGACAAGCTGATTATAAAACGTGTCTGGATATGCAAAAGGTCAAAAATATCAAAGAGAGGTTGATAAAGAACAAGGTGGTAAGACTTTTTCCTCCTACTTATTAGTAGTTAACAGACAGATGTGACTGGTGGGAACATGAGGTTAAGCGGTAACTCTATACACTGGGCCTACTGTGCTGACCCCCACATGTTTTCTTTTTTTCTTTTTTTTTTTTGCAGTGCTGGGGATTGAACCCAGGGGATTGTGCTTGCAAGGCAGGCACCCTACCTACTGAGCTATATCCCCAGCCCCACATGTTTTCTTTTGAAAAACAATTTACCTGCAGCCCTGCCTGACTTAAGCCAATAGGATAGGCTACATTCCTCAGAAAACAACCTGTTGTCTGCAGGAGAAATGCAGGCCCAAAAGGCTCCTCCCTGCCAGTAAGAACACAGTTACCCTGAGGTGGGAGACTTTCTTTATACAGACCAGATTCCAGGACTCAAGGAGACAGGATCATTAAAAGTAAAATCTCCTACCTATAGAACCTGTAAGAAAAGTTCCAATAAGAACCAGTCATCGCAGGCCAAGATGACCCAGGTTGCCTTGGATCTTTAGATTTTACAGTAGTTAAAATCTCCCCTTTATAGGGTAAGTCCATACGCAGTGGAGACTTGAAAGTCTGCTGCAATCCTGCTGTCAGTCACAAGTCAAGAAGTGGACCTGGGCAGAGTCTTTGGAAATGTCCTTGGGACTCCCAATAAAATAGGGGAGCAGGAAGGGTGTGCCATTGCTCTCCTCTCCAATAGGATCCATTCTCTCCCTTGAGAGTGTCCCCTTTCCCCTTTTCCTACCCCTTCCAATAAACTCATGTCTGCCATTATGTGCATCCTGTCTGAAATCCTTCCAGCAAGGTCACAAGAATCAGTGACTGAGGACATCCATGGTTGCTTCAGCTCCACAAATGCCCTTGTTCTGCAACAGTATCAGGACTTATTTATTATAAAGCTAGTATAAGCTGGATGCAGTGGTGCATGCCTGTAATCCCAGCAACTTGGGAGGTTGAGGCAGGAGGATCACAATTGCTGAGTTGCCTCAGCAACTCAGCGAGGCCCTCAGCAATTTAGCAAGATCCTGGCTCAATAAATAAATAAATAAAAGGACAGGGGATGCATCCAAGCTTGTACAGGGGTGTCACCTGTAGTTCACCCCTGAGTTTAATCCCCAATACCTCCCAAACAACAAAGCAAAAATAAATAAATAAAGCTAGTGTAAACTAAAAGCATGAAATATTGGCATAAGAATAGACAAGTAAACCAATGGAAGAGACAACCAAGTTCAGAAGCAGGCCATATATGTATGGACATGATTTATGACAAAGGTCAGAGCAGTGGCAAAGATGACTCCGGTCAGTGACACGTGGAGTAGGACAACTGCTCAAAGCAGCCCGGCTGGCCTCAGAATCATCAGAAATAATTACTGCTTTACAACACTACGTTTTGGGGTACTTTGCTAATCAGAAACAACAAATACAAAAATAAACCTAGGGATAAATTATTACCTAACTAGAAGCCGGGCGTGGTGGCGCACGCCTGTAATCCCAGCGACTTGGGAGGCTGAGACAGGAGGATCGAGAATTCAAAGCCAGCCTCAGCAACTTAGTGAGGCTCTAAGCAACTCAGTGAGACCCTGTCTCTAAATAAAATACAAAATAGGGCTGGGGATGTGGCTCAGTGGCCGAGTGCCCCTGAGTTCAATCCCCAGTTCCAAAAAAAAAAAAAAAAAAAAAAAAATTATTACCTAACTAAAACACATGGTACTGCCTTTGGAACTGGGCAGTAAGTGGAAACTGAAGGGTGGTGAGACGACTGCTTGGTGGAGTCAGGAAGAGCAGTCCAATTGTGAGGAAAGGATAAGCAGCGAGGCCTCCTGCACTTTGTAGCAACAGAAAGTTTAGTAACACTATTGCCTGCACTACTGTGGATAATGGAAAAGGTACCCGTGAACATCCAGGACTGACCAGAGAGATTGCAGGCAGATTACAGAGAATGCTGATGGAATTCTTGAGCTCCATATGGTCAAGTCCAGTAGGAGAGCCATGAACCCACCTGAAAGATCTGTTTAGTGTGGGGCAAAAGTTAGTGGAAATAGAGTATCTAGTACAGTCTCCATCAGACAAGAGTGTCTCGGAGTAATAGGTGGCCTTGGGGCAAAGATCAAATGAAGGATGTGTCTGTAAGACTCCTTGTTAAAGTCTGAAAAAATTTAAGGTGATTCCTCATAGACCCTCTCATTTAGGAGAAAAAAACAACATTTCCTAAGAATCTTAATATCTTTGTCCCATAGTTCCCAGTTTCACAGCCCAAGTTGGAGAAGAACCTATCTCTTAAGGATTTTGGGATTTATCTTGTGTTGAAAGAAATTAATTACAATTAGATACATACGAAGCTCACAAAATTGTCAAGATTTTGAAAATATGATCAGCTTAAAATAAAGCTACCAAGAAAGTTTGAAATAAAAAATCTCTGAGACACCATGGCCATCCGGGTGTCTTGGGAGAGAGATAACTTGCTTTTTTTAAGTTCACACGTCTCCAGATCAGGAGTAACTGTGGACAAGGAGCATCATTTACAGGTGGACCTGATGCAGGTCACTAGAGACTGGACTTCAAGCCTAATTCTATAATTGGATGAGACTTTGAGTGGTTTGGGGAGGAGTAAACATATTGTACACTAAAGGCATGTGAATTGTTGTGGCCAGAAGGCAAATGGTAGTCTAGTATGTTTCCTTATGTAGAGCCAGGAACAACTGCACCCATTCCGTACCTCCATATCAGTTATCCCATCAGGGGTGGGGTCTGTTCCTCTCCCGCCCCTTAAATCTGCCCTCGTAATGATTGGTTGTAACCAACAGGATGTCATGAAAGTGATCATGTATGACTTCCAGGTATAGCCTTAAGAAGACTGGCGGCTTCTATTTTTGTACAGTTGCAATGTGAATAAGCCTGGCTTGAATTCTGAATGATGAGATATCATACAGAGAGATAGAGACTGAACTATCCCCCGGCTGTTTCCGCTATCCCAAAGTGCTGGATGCAGGAATGCAGCCATCTTGGATATTTCAGTTCCAACCAAGCTCCCAAGTGAATGCACCACATGAATCATCCCAGCCTACAACACATAAGGTGGAAGAACTGCCCAGCCGAGGCCAGCCAACCCATCCAACTGTGGAAAATAAATGATTCCTGTTTCATGTATGTTGAATTTTGGAATGGTTTGTTATCGAGTGCAGACTGACCAAACCATGTGTTGGCGAACATCCAGAACTTTCAGATACAGCTGGTGAAAATGAAAATTGGTATTAAGTACTTTGAAAAGTTGTTTGGTATTATTTCACAAAGTTGAACATATGCATATACTTACCCAACAGAAAAAAAGTGCATACTTGCTGCATTGAAATATATCAACAGGAATATTCATAGCTAAACTGGAAAGCTCCAAAATGGAAACAATTCAAGCATCCATCAAACATTGAATGGATAAATATATTGTCATTTACTCATGTAACAGAACTCTGTCCAGCAAAAAAAGTGAAGGGTCTGCTGCTACATCCAGCAATATGGATACATCACACACACACATTAAACAAAAGAAGCTAGGAACAAAATAATACATTATGTGGATCCATTCATACAAAGTTCTAGTATTACAATGTTAAAAGTCAAGATAGAGATGAGCTTTGGGTGGAAAGAGAGTCATGTTTGGGAGGGGGTGCGAGAGGTGATTCTGGGTGCTGCTACTGATCTACAGATGGGAATCCAGGTCAGTTCACTTAATAATTTGTTGAGCTCTCCACTCATGATTGGCATATTTTTCTAAATCCTCTATTTTGATCAAGAAGAGTGTAAAGTAATTTATAACAGCAAGCACTATGGAAAATATGAGTATAAATTTTATGAAGAAAATTATTAAACTTTATTGAAAAATGTTTTTGGTAGTGGGGATTGAACTCAAGTATGCTCCACCCATGAGCTACATCTCCAGCACTTATTTTTTGTTGTTGTTGTTAATTGGAGGGACTGGGGATTGAACCCAAGGGAACTTACCACTAAGCTACAAACTCATTCTTTTATATTTTTACTATGAGACAGGTTTGCAATAAATTGCAGAGGCTGATTTCAGCTTGTGATCCTCCTGCTTCAACCTCCCAAATATCTGGGATTATAGATGTTTGCCACTGCACCAGTTTTGAACAACAGTTTTGGAGATGTAAGTAAATGGAGAGAGATAAGTCTTATTCCTGGATTAGAGGACTCACTAGGGTGAAGAAATTAATTCTCTCAAATTTATCCACAAACTCAATACAATCTTGGTAAAAAACAGTCCCAAAATATATTTTTGTTGTGTGTGTGTGTGTGTGTATGTGCGTGCGCACGCATACACACATGCCTGTGCATGTGTCTTCAAAAAGCTGATTCTAAAATATTTTTGGAAGTTTAAAGGACCCAAAATACACAATAGCTAAGCTATGGAATCAACATAGGTGCCCTTCAATGGATGAATGGATAAAGAAAATGTGGCATATAT
>JAJEJO010026076.1:0-12793 GCA_020662805.1 Glaucomys volans
CTGCCCTGGTGTGTGCAGGCACGAGTGTGAGCTGGCAGGGACGCCCCACCCGGCATCCAGCAGACTGCAGAGAGGGCAGAGCCGTAGAGAATGTGGGACCGTGCTAATGGGCTGTGAAGAGAGGATTCACACTGGGAAATTGCTTTCTGGCTGCCTGGCAGACACAGTGTCCTGGGCGTTGTGGACTGCCAGTCACAGGGGTCCACCACCTGCTCTGGCCTAGAGTACCCTGAAATGTGAACATGACCACCAGGTGCAGCAGCAAGGGCACTCACTAGATGGGAAGCCAGAAGACCCATGTCCCCACCCAGCTCAACTACCCGCTTACTTATCCTGTTGGGTCTCAGTTTCCCCATTTGAAAAAAGTAGATAGGAGCCCCCACCCTACTTCCTCCTGGGGCCCTTGTGAGTGGTCCCTGCAACCTGAGAAGTCACTGCCAACTGCCTGTAAGGGAAACCTTCAGCTTCACCGTGAGCCACTCAGAGCTCCACGGGGGTCTCAGCAGACAGGAACACTTATCTGCTAGGACTGCAAACTCGTGAACTCTTCCTGCACTCTGGGCTTATCCAGGTCTGATTGTTTGGGCTCTTTGCAGTCTTCAGAGTCTTCCCTTCACTGACTGCCTCCTCAGATATCCCCCATAAAATGAAACAACGAGAACCCTTCTCTCAACCCAGCAGCCCGAGCTGCTTCCTCCCTCCCTTTCTCTTTGCTGCCAAACTTCCAGAACAAATGTCCGACATCCGCCGCCTCCTCTTCCCACCTCCCACACTCCATGAACCCACTGCAATCTGGTTGCCACCCCCAGGGCTCCATGAAGCAAGGCTCGTGCCAGGCTCGCCCACCCAAAGCCTCCTCTCCCCACTGCCCCTAGCAGCACCACTTGGCCTGGTCTGCCTTGCCTGTCCTATACCAGGTAGTGTTTGGCCCACTGACCACACTGCTTCCAGGCCTATCCTCCTATTTTTCTGGGTCACTGTCCCTCCCTGGCATCCCTTGCTGCCCCTTAGTCCCCTACCCACATCAAAGCTCCTTGTTCCCTCTCCACCCGACCTCTTATGACTTCCTGCTCCATCCCCTGTACCAGGGGCCATTAGCTGGGATCTCTGGGGAGGCTCTGAGCATTCATGAATCCACTTAAAATTGTATTAAAATGATTCTGTGTCTGTGCATTGTTCTGGGCCAAGGATGCGTAGTCTTCTGCTTCACAAAGCAGCCCAAATGGGTAAAGCCACTGACATCACTCAGGATTGAAATCTGCATCTACAACCCTCCAATCTTCAGGATTCTAGTTTCATGCTTTGATCTACTCATATCATTGCCTGGATGCCCCCCACTGACCACACTGTTCTCCCCCACTCTGTTAAGATACATGAGCATCTGGCTTTCTGAGACCGGCTGGGGTGATTTCAGAAGGTTCCTGGTCAGAGGCAGACAGGCTGTTGCCTGTGAGAGGATTAGCACCCAAACCTTTCGGTGGTGGCCGAGGCCGACTGATCTGATCACCCAGAGCAGATAAGATTAGAACACCTGGGGGAAGGCAAGAACTGGGGCTGGCCACCAGGACAGCATCATTGTTGGACCAGAGTGGGGGCCACATTGCATCAGAGACTGGCATCTCCAGTAGAACCTTACCAGGAAACCCACTCTTATTCCACAGATGAATAAACTGAGTTGGAGGCCTTGAGCTCAGGACTCCTGACACAGGGTCCATTACTCTTCCAATACCCTATACTCTGGGATCAGAGAGGCCTTAATTGGAGCCCAGTGGGCTATAGGGTAGGCAGATTGGAAAGAGACTCGCAGAATTGTGCATGCAGGAGTAAGTGGGCGTGATTGAGGGAACTGTGGCCGTCACTTACATGAGAACTGCCAAGGGCTCCTTATTCCCCAACAGTTAAAAAGTCAGGCCCAGTTTCATTCAGAAACAAAGGAAAATTCTGGACAAGGTGGGGTCCCCCTGCAGTACTGGGGATTGAACCCAGGACACTCTACCACTGAGCTACAGCCCCAGTTCTTTTTATTTTTTTATTTTGAGACAGAGTCTCACTAAGTTACTCAGGCTGGGCTTGAATTGTGATCTTCCTGCCTAAGCCTCCTGAGTCACGGCAAAGACAGGCGTGCACCCCTGCAACCAGAAGCACTGTACCTTAACCAAATTCTGACCCTTTGCGAGTCTCAGCTCTCCTATCTGTGAGATCAACTGTTGGTAAGTAATTTGAGTCCTCTCTTTCTTTCTCTTTATTTCCTTTTTCGGTGGTAGTATACTTTCTTAAAAATAAACAAACAAAACACAGCTATGCTGGTTCCCCCAAATGGCAACTAGATCAGAGAAGATGGGCTGGGCTTGGGATGCCCTCCTCCTGACTTCCCCTTCCTCTCCTCAGCTTGCCTCAGCAGCTCTGTGAGCAGAACTCTGCAGCCACAGCATTATACAGACGGATAATCTGGGGACGGTTAGCGAAACTGCTCCTCTCCCCTGCTGCCCGCCACTGTGGCTACACCACCCACTCCCAGGCTCCAGAAGATGCTGCAGGGACGAGCTGTCCCACACACCCCTCCCCGGGGCCCCAACGCCAACCCAGCAGAAGCCTGGCGGGGGACACAGAAGGCCTGGGAACCGGAAGATTCTGTTTGCTGCAGGGAACATTGAACCAACAGAAGTTCCAGCATATTCCTTGTTTTGGCTGTATATGGGTTTTCTTGAACGGGTTACAAAAAGAAAAAAGGAAAAATAGAAAACGAGTCACAGTGCTCAGAGGTTGGGCCAGAGCACAGCAAACATGGCAGATGCTGAGGGGCTGCTTTCTCCCTGGCCTCCGATGGCTGCCTCTCCTGCCCCAACCATGGGGCATGGCCCAGAGGCTTTCAGAGGTCCTGGTGTCAGAGAGAGTGGTTCTGAGGGGTGAGAGCCACATGCTAAAATGGAAAGAGGCTGGAACTCCCAGTTCTGCCGTGTCACCAATTTGTGTGGCCGTGGGCATGGCCCTTGCCCTCTCTGGGCTTTAATTCCCCACCTGTGAAACAGTGGAGGACTCCTTTCAGATATTCTGGATGGAACTGAGGCTGTCATGACCCTACAACTGTCTCCCCCTTCACTCGGAGCAATCATCTCCCTAGGTGAGGGCAGGGACATTAGGGAGGAAGGATCCTCGAGAGGCCTAGAGGTGCAGATTTGCATATGGCAGCTACCTCAACACAGTCTCCTAAGGCCGCATCCATCTTGAGACAGAGGAACAGCTACGGATGTGAGAAAGTTCTTCCTGGTGTTGAGATGAAACCACCTCCCTCATGTATTACTCTGCTGTTCTACCCTCTGAGGACATCCTTGCAGGTATGAGGGAGGACCCAGCCCCCTAGGGGCTCTTCTCCCTGCAAAAGACCCCCTGCTCCTCAGTGCTCTTTCACTTGATTTGGCTTCCAGACCATTACCGCCCTGCCTCTCCTCCTTCTGGACAACAGCAGCCTTTTAATATTCCTCGAGGACCCAGCATCTGGAAGTTGAGGGCAGGCTGCACAGGCCAGAGAGGAGTGAGCCCCCAGGTCCCTCAGGGGCTGACAGGCTCCACTGAAAGACACATCTCAGAGCCTTTGCCTGTGCTGTGCTCACTCTCAGGAATGCTCTTACCCATCTTCCCCGGGTTAACAGTTTTTTGATACTGGGGATTGAGCCCAGGGTGCTCTACCGCTAAACCACATTATTTTGAGACAGGGTCTTGCTAAGTTACCTAGGCTGCCCTTAAATTTGTGATCCTCCTGCCTCAGCCTCTGGATGTCAGTTGGGATAACAGGTGTGCACCACTGCACCCAACTTGGTTATTTCTTGTCACCCCCCAGATCCCCAATGTCACTTCCTCAGGGGACTCTTCCCTAAGACCTCCTTCATTCCAACTAGTTGAGGTCTCTTGGAAGCTCATAGCTCCATATTTGTGTTCATAGCCCTTATCTATTTAAATAACATTTTAAATAATAGTTTTTAAGGTGATTTAAGTAATGTTGGCTTTGTAGCAGATCACAAGCCCCCTGAGGGTAGAGACTGCAGGTGGTACACGCTGAGCTCAGCCCAGGGCTAGGAACAGAGGATCTGCTCAGGAAAGGCTTGAATGGCTTTAAGGATCACAGATATGTCCTGTCTTTTATGTGACCCCAAGAGACCAAGGCCCTGACTTTCTCCAGCACAGTAGGTCCTACTGGCCTTACAGACCCACCAAACACTGTGGCTGACAGCCATGCCCTCAAGGTGGGTCTCGGCAGGTGGGCTGCACAAGGCTCACCTGAACCTGAGGCTTCCTAAAGTACATGGAGTAGCTCAGAAGGGATGGGCCACTGTCAGTGTGCACACAGGACAGGTAGGCTATGATAGAGAGGGCCTGCCCAAAGAGAAGAAAGGGACGGAGAGAGACCAGAGAGGTGGTGAGAGATAGAGAGGAAGAGGGAACCCAGAACCAGTCAGCTTCATCTTGTTGTCCCTGCACTGGGAGGTGAACTTGTGCTCTGTGTCTTACTGCAGTCAGCCTGTGTGTGCGCCTGCGCGTCCGTGAGCTTGCGTGATGGTGCACGTGTGTGTGCACTAGCCTCCGATGCGGGCGCGCCACCCCAAGGGCAACCCTCTCTCTACAAAGAAGACTTGGCCCCAGCCTGCAGGGGGTACTGGCAGCAGTGTCAGCGTGTGCTTATGGAGGGAGGCAGCAGGCAGGGAGGGAGGCTCAGCAGAGTCAGTGTGTCTCAGCCCATGCGGGGGCGGCTGTGTGGGGGTGGAGGGCTGCGGCATGCACCAGAACATGTGCTGCCTGCCACTCGGGTGGCTTGGAGGGAGAGCGAAAGGAAAGGCTATCCCCTCCCCGTCCTTATACCTCTACCTTTTTAAAAATTAATCAATTAATTATTTTAATTTGGAGACAGGGTCTTGCTAAGTTGCTGAGGCTGACCTCAAACTTGCAATCCTTCTGCCTCAGCCTCCCAAGTCACTGAGATTACAGGCATGTGCTATAGTGCCCGGCATTACTTACACCTGCTTTTGAGATTCTGCCTCCCAATTTCCCATCCTTGGGCTTCTGGTCCCTGCACATCACTGTCTCTTATCCCTGACTTTGCCACTGCCTCTCACTGTGGCCTTGGACAAATCACTTCCCTTCCCTTTGAGTGTAGTCTTTCGTCTACGCAATGAATGGACATTCTCTACAGTCTTCCCAATTCCAGGGCTCTGGAGATCTTCCTCCACAGAGGGAGGTTGCAGGGGGTAGCAGCCCTAATGGAGCATTCAGGCATCTCCAAAGATTCAATCCCCATTTACAGATGGCAACGTTGGGAGTGCAAAAGGATAAGTGACATACCCAGGGTGGCCTAGTAAATTTAAGGCAGAATCATGACTGAAAATTAAGACACAGCTCAGAATCCCCCCCACCCCAAGGCCACTGTCCCTTTTCCCTTGTTTGTGCTCAAGGGGGGATGTTCCCTAGTTACAGCACCTGGAAGACCCCTCTCAGCAACCCTCACAGCACACATGGGTGCTGGAGACCTGAATGCCATCCCCTGGTCTCCACCTCTTGCCCCAGTCTGCTCATCTGCAAGATAGATGAAGAAGCCCTGCACACCTCCCCCGGAGAAGGGCTAATGGATGGAGAAGCACCCCATGGCCCCAGAGTGCCCTGGCTGTGAGAGGTTATTAGTGGCAAAATAAAGGTACCCTCCCATCTTTGGGTGGGGCACTGATGTCTAGGTGTCCTCTCTCTCCACCATGACATCGTCTGTCCTCCTAAGGGCTCTGCCAGGGAAGGGTGGGGTTGCTAAGAACATTCTATAGGTATCAGAGCTTGGGTCCAAGAGAGAACCTAAGCAGCCTAGCCTCTGAACCCCAGCGCAGGGTGCTGCCTCTGGGCCACACTGCCACTCACCAGTCAGCTCAGCCAAGCCTGGTGAACAGGCCATGGCATAAGAGGGGCTTGGGCTCAGGAGCCAGCCTCTCCTCCCTCTGTCAACCTTGCTGGCCACCCACACCCCCTCAACCCTCCCCCTACCCAGCACTGCCTGAGTCAATTTCAGATTCTTGTTTCTAGAGAGAAACGAGTGGGTTGAGCTGCCTCCCTCCCTCCCTCCCTCTCTCAAGTAAAATCTCCTTTGGAGGCTCTTCCTGTACAGCCCAGTGATCACACCGGCTGCAGGGTGATTCTCTGCCTTTCTAACCTCTGTGGCAGGGGTGGGATCTGAAGCCTGGCGTGTCAAACACTGGAGGAGGCCTCCTCCTTCCTACTCTGCTTCTTTGGCCCTGACCCCTTCCTCCGATGCTTCTCTTGCTGCCCCCACCCACAGCACTCCAGAGGTCCCAGACTTCAGAGAAGGCCGAGTATGCTGGGAACTCTGGCCCAGCACCCTGTGTCCCCCTGGAGGCTGTGCTTCTTTTCCAGCCTTCCATGTCTCTCATCCTAGGGGGACAAGGACCAGGGTCAAGGGAGAAGGGAGTCAGCTCATCTCTGGGACCCCCGAGACAGCCTCGTGCCAACCCTCTAGGAGACCTGGAATTCAGTTCTGGGCTCTTCTGGGTCAGTGGGGCCTTCAGTCTGGAGGCATCTAGAAGCTCCAGAAATCCCTGCTCAGGGCCTCCTCCAGCCACAGACCCCAGCTGACTGCTTATTAGCTGGAAGGGCAGCTCCCCTTGCACCCGTAGCCTGCCTACCTTGGGATCCTGGAAGGCCTGCAGTGATGAGCCAGGCCTCACTGGGCAGGATACCTGGGTGCACAGGGTCCAGCTGAAGGAGGTCCAGAGGCCCAAATGTCCCCTTTTAGAGTCAACTTAGCCCCCTCTGCCAGTCCTCCTGTAGGGATTTGGAGTGGGCTCTGGAAGGGGACTTGGCTTCTGGGTATGGACCACACTCTCCTGGCTGGAAGGGGCCAGAGTCACCAATCGAAGAATGGGCCCTGCAGGCATCTTCACTGCTCCCCTGACAGGAGCCAAAGCCTCCTGTCAGCCCAAGAGAGCCTTGGTCAAGCCCTCCCCCACACTGCACAAACTCCAGAGAAAAGGTAAATAGAAGGCCTGTCCCCCTTCCTCAGCCCTGCCAACCCCAGAGCACAACAGCCAGTGCCAGTGGTGATGTCCTGCTGGTGTCCCTGCTCCACGGAGACCATCTCACTTAATCCTCACAGCACTTTTTAATCTCCAGAGTGTAGATGAGGGAGGAAGTGTCACAGATGGCCCAGTGTCACAAGAGCTAAGGGTGGAGCACTGCCACCCCAGCCTGCCCCACTTGATGCTCAGACTGAAGCTGTTGGGCAGAGCAGCTGCCCGCCTCCTCCATGATGTGCCCTGGACTTCGTAAACCGACATGAGAAGGTGTGGGGCCTTTTCTCGGTCCCTTCTCTCCAGTCCAGGCACCCTCCAGCTCAGGCCCAGGCACAGTCTTCCCAGGCCCGCAAGCTCCTGCGCAATGTTTTGTAGGTTTGTGCATTTTTTCTGGGCAATGTCAATTTAGACTTTCCCCAGATTCCTGAAGGAATATGTGACCTAAAAAAGGTTAAGAGCACTGATGGTTCTGGAAGGAAGAGGTCTGAAATTGATTAGACAAGGCCCAGCCATGACTGCCACCTCAGTTTTCCTGCCAGGGCTCCCTCTCTCCTGAAATTCTGTTCTTGCCCTGGTCCTGCCAAGAGCCCAGGCAGGCAGAGGGCTGATGAGGCTCACAAAGGGTCTCTGTGCAGGTCACCCACACTAAGCCTGATCTTGGGATCATCTCCTCTCAGGGCAAAACAGCACTTCTATTTTCACTTTGAGCACTTGAGTCACATTCCCACCATCACACTATGCTCTGTGACGCAGTCCTGCCACAAGCCAGCCTTGGTCACAATCCTAAAGGCAGCTCCTGGCCAATCAGATAGTTTTTAGATTCCCAGTGGGCATTGGAAACCAGCTGAAGAGGGGTCCCAGCTTGAGTTTGGGGAACAGCCCCAGTCCTCCAGAGCAGCCCTAAACATCTATTCCTGCCCCCACTTCCAGCAGAGACACACTCAGAAAGGCAGGATGTCTGCAGGCAAGAGTGAACACATTTGCACAAGAGTGTGTGTCTGCATAAGGGAGCTGGCCTATGTCTCTAGGTGTCAGGATAGGCTGAGTGCGTGTGTGCGTGTACGTGCGTGCGTGTGTGCAGGCATTCTGCCTATACACAGCCACAGGCCCACCACCCACACATATGCAGACACCAGCATGAGCTCACACACGCCTACAACACCCACACACTCACACAAGCCCGTGAGCCCAGGCCTCACACACACACACACAGAAACACACACGCCTTCCTGTGTGCATCTCACAGATGTGCACGTGCAGACCATGGGAACGCCACTGTGTCTATGCCTCTCGTGTGGTCCTCACACATCTCTAGGCCCCATGCTCATTGCTTACTGATGTGCACCCAGTTCTCAGTTCTGACCTGCCACACATGGGCTCACACGGTGACGAATGTCCACACTTCACTCCCAGCCAACAGCACTCTTTGCATCCTCACACACATGCACCCTTGCAGGGCACACTTGCATTTTCAAGCTTTACACACTGATCACACATAGAAGCACCTCTTCCTAGTACACAAACATGAATGTCTGCACACCCTTTGGGTGCATGCAGGTGTACCCCAGAGTTAGTACTTATACAACACAATCAACTCCCCTCGAAAGTCCTTATACAACAGCACACATCAACCCCCACCTCAAAATGCACGCTGGCCCTCAAACATCCAGACCTCCAACTGACGCACACCTGCTTCCCAGGCCCCTCTCCTCTGTGCTTCTGCTGCTAAAGCAGTAACTAACCAGGGCACTGACGTTCCTCTGCCCAGGGGGCACACTCCTCCTCCAAACTGCACCCCAACCTTTGATCCATCCCAAGTCCTCCACAAGCCTAGCTGGGGGCATCCAGGGACCTTCTCCGAGACTCTGCAGTCTACTGGGCTACCCCAAGACGCTCCCCTCACTCCTCACTCTCCCACCCTTCTTGCATCCATCATCAGAGGCATAAAATGAGCTCTGGGGCTGGGCAACTTTGCCAAAGGATCCCAGCTCTTCACCCTTCATGTCACAGCCCTGCAGCAGTGGTGTCACCCCAGCTTGCTGATAGCCCCTCCCCTCTACCCAACACCAGTCCTTCACATGTTAACCCCTCCTGTACCTGTGCCCTCACTTCTGGTAGGACCTGGAAAGGGGATCGAGGGGAGAGGATATGCTCACAGGAAGTTGGCCGCTCTGAACAACAGCTGCAGGTGTCTAAGTCAGGAAGGACTACCTGGGAGGTGGTGAACTCTCCACCGCCAGAGGTATCCAAGAGAAACTAGAGAAGGGATTTCAGCTGAGTAGGAAAATCCCTTTTAACCTTAAGTTTCTAAGAATCTGTGTGCACCCAGGTTGTGTATACTTGTGTGTATGTGTGTGCACACATGCACACACACTGGCATACACCGTCAGCCTATCACCCTCACACACATGCACCTGGCTGGCTTGGCACATCTGCACCCATAAACGTGCCTATGCCTGACTCTGGGCACCTTGGCACATGCAAGCACCTCAAAAGCATGCAGCCTGCCTTCCTCTGTGTGCACATGAGAGCCCCGAGCAACATCGGCACACGCCCCCCAGCCCGAGAGGCTGACCCCCTGCACCCTCCAGGACTCCCTGAGGTGCAACTCACTTTCCCAGTTCCTCGAAGAGCTGATACTCTTCTGTGAAGCGGGTGCAGGTGATGGTGGCCATCCTGGCACTGGACCGGCAGGCAAGGCTTGGGGCTGGGGCACCAGGACTGGGGCACTGCTGCTCTGCTTCCGGAACTAGGGGCCACTCGCCTGCCTGTGTTGCTGAGTGTGACCGGAGAACCGGCTTGACTGACGAGCCTGGGGCTTCTGAGCAGGGCACTGTGGCTGCTCACAGCCTCGCGAGCCTTCGTCAGCATCCAGGTCCCCATGGCAACCACCTCCGAAACGCCCTGTTCCCGTTGCCCCGGTAACTGCCTCCCCAACACCTGCCTGCCTTCCACTGCAAAACCTGCTCCCGGACGCCCTGGCCCCACTGCACACAATACCGCAAGCCTGTGCAGGGCTGGGGGCCAGTGGACACAGCACCCCCCAACAAGGCACTGAGGGGCATGGAGAAGGAGGAAGAGAACAAACTTAGTCCACAAGTCATGTTCTCTTTTCCACCTCCCCCACCTCTAACTATGAGTCCCTTACAGCAGATGGGATGGGATTAAGTGGGGCAAAGAGGCAGTTGCCATGGTAACGGCCAGTGGGTGCCACATTCCAGGATGGTCCTTGGGAAAGACAGGATGTAGTTACCCTGGCAACTTCATCTTCTCTGGAGAGACAGGTATTGCCCCGTTGCCCTGGCAACAGCTGGGTTCTAAGGTTTACAGGGAAATGATGGCTAATTCATTGGGATGTCTCTCTCTGCAGATCTCAGTCTCTATAATTGTCTCTGTGTTCCCCTCTGTGGTTTGGTTTGGTTTTACCTCTGTCCTTCTTATTTTGCTCTTCCTCTCTCTGCTCTTCTGCCACCCTGCCCATCACTCTGGTTCTCCAGATAGGGGAAGAAGTGCAGAAGAGACCCCAGGATTATAGAAGGAATAGCTCCGGCTGCCTACTCACCCTGACCTCTCACCATTGTGACAATGGGTCCCTCCTGAGGCTTCTTCTGCAGCCTCTCCCCCTCCCCACATGCCCAGAGGGACAGTGGAGATCTGGTCTCCTGGGGCTCATGTCCCAGTTTCTGCTTGTGCTTCAAGTCAAGGTAAAAAAGGCAAGAGGCAGCTTTGGTGAGGTCAGCATGGCCTGGCTTACCAGGGGCTGGCCACAGGTCGTGGACCTGCCCTGCTCTGAAATTTTCATTCCCAAATTCCATGGGCAACTTCCCTACCAACTTCAGTTCTTCAGAGCATCAGCAATACCTGCAACCCAGAGTTTTAAGAAGGAAAGAAACTAGAGTTTAAGACTAAGGATCCGAGTTCAAGTTCCAGCTCTGACATTCATTAACTGTGGAACCCTGAGCAAGTCACTGACCCTCTCCAAGCCTCCAACTCCTTTTCTATAAAATAAAGGAACAAAACTGCCCTTGCAGAGAAAGGCTGTGAAGTTCCAGTGGCTTAAGGGTCATGAAGGCCTTTGGGAAGTATGCAAACATGAGATCTTTATTCAGTTTCGAGAAAAGAAAAAGGGAAGTAGTAAGGGGTACCGTGACACTCCATCACTCTGGCTTGTACTTGAAACCTCCGACTGCACACTCAGCTCCTCCACTCGGGAAGAAAAAAAAAGAAGGATCCCTTAGCTCATTTCACAGTTCCCAGGCATTTGTCCCCACTGAGCATGGGGCAGACAGAAGGATTTGGAGATCCAGAGGTTCTGGGTTCTAGCTCACCCCTCTGAACATCCAAATCGCCTTGTTGGTCACCTCGCTTGCTGGATACAAGCTTTTTGGTATTCTCCAATCCCAACAGTCCCTGACTGGGGGACCCTAAGTCCCGGGGACTCTGACCACATCAAGTATCCCCCCATTGTGCCCCTCTTCCTGAGATTCAGAGGTGAGAAAGGAGGAGGGGCAAGCTCTCTAACTCAGTCACTTTTCCCAGGAGAGAAAGGGAGGGAGGCAGAGGAGAAGGAGGGGAGCGAGCAGGGGGGTGGGGGTAATGGCTTAGCCACTAATTGCACCATTACCACCTTCAGAAAAAGGAAAAACCACTCCGTTTTGTTTCTGCACACAATATGCTTCCTGCTTCTGCCGCCAACGTTGCAATTCAGAGGCAAAGAGGAGAGGCCTGTGCTGGGGACTGCACAGCGGTGGGCAGCAGGCAGGGCACGGAACACCACGGCCAAGCTAGGGGCACGTGTGTCAGGAGGCAGGGAAGGGCTGCGCTGCCACCCTGCTGGCCCAGACCCTCTAGCCTGTGCCTGGGAGGGAATGCTTCCACACACAAAGGCACTGAGGCCACCCCAGCCATTGCCCAGGGGAGAGGACAGGCAGCATTTTCCAGTTGTTAGCGTGACTGTGTGATGACTTAAAGGTTAAGTACCTTAATTATATTAAGTACCTTAATTTTTCTGTGCCTCAGTTTCTTCACATGAACAATTTAGTAAATGATATTTCCTACCTCCATGGCAACTCTATTGATTCAGTGAGATGAACACAGTGGCTAACATAATGTATGTGTTCAATACATGGGGAACTATTGTGATTGAAGGTCTTAGAAGTTGTTTCCTTACGCACCCCTCCCTGAATCATGGAAGCACACATCACCATCTCCAAGTCCCAGCACTTTAGCTCACAGTTTGGACATCACCTTGCCGAGGCCTGACATCTGCAACAATTCCTGTAAGTTAAAAGGCTAGAATGAGAAGACGAGATAGCTGCCAACCAAATAGCAACCCTGCTTTGAAAATTAGTAAAACAAAAACAAACGGTAAAACAAGAACAGTAAAACAAGAACAAGAACAGTAAAACAAAAACTAGCTCAGTGGGAGAGCACTTGCCTAGCATGCATGAGGCCCTGGGTTCAATCCCCAGTACTAAAAAAAAAAAAAAAAAAAAAGGCAAAAGGTAAAGGTGCAGAGAGACTATGCATGGAAATCTAGCATTCCGAACAAAGGTCCCGCCTGGCCTGGGGCTGGCCTGACCACTCTGCTCTTCTTGCAGAGCACGTTCCGAATCCCCCAGAGCACAAGAGGAAGTCCCCACATCAGGTCCCAGAGGAGCTCTCAGTAACTCAGAAGGGGTGCAGGTAGTGTATATGGCCAACTGGCTCCCTGTCTCTGACAGGGACCACGC
>JAJEJO010026089.1:0-13323 GCA_020662805.1 Glaucomys volans
ATGCCCAGTTTCACAAGGAGAACATGCCGCAGGAGTGTGCACACCTGCTCTGTACCAGTCCAGCAATGGCAGGCCCTGCAGGAAGTCCCTTCAGGTCCGTGTTTGACCTAAAGTTTGGTGGTGCATCAGAATCATTTGGGCAGTGTGTTAAAAATGCACACACCTAGACCCTGTCCTAGCGACTGAGGCAGCCTGAATGTCTGGGAGGCAGTCCAGGAGTCTGCATTGGCATAAGTATAGCCAATACTTGTGTTGCCAGCAGTTGGAAGAAAAACAAAGGAGAGGGAGAAGATCTGAGAGAGGAAGAAGGATGACAAAGTGCCCTCCCATGGGGGTGGGAGAGGCTGCATCCTTAAGGACTTTCTTGGCCCTTTCTCCTTATCCAGATAATTTCTACTCCTCCTTCAAGACCCAGCCCCCATGTCACACCTCCCTGGCACTGTTTTTCTCCTTAGCGTCAGAAAGAAGTAAGAAGGCCCCCTCAGAAGACACAGCCTCTTAAATCCCATCATCCGTGCATTTTCTTGACCCCACTGGCTCACACGGTGGCTTTGGCTGCCTGAATCTCTGAGGGTGACTTGTTCACCTTGCGGGTGAGGCCACAATTCCCAGGCTGCTGTCTGCTGTGCAGCCAGGGATCTGGAGGAGTCCCAGCTGCTGACCAGAGTCTGGTAGCCCGAGCAGATGTTCCAAGACTGGAAAGTGCTGCTAATACTTTGGGGGTGAGACACTTGCACCCCAGCACCAGGCCAAGACCCCAACCCCTTGACAACAGTGGGCCTGCCAATGCCCAGGCCAGGTCAGGTATGTGGTAGGCACTGGAGGAGGAGGTTCAGAGGTTTCAGGGAGCATGCTCACCCAGCGGTCAGGCAGCAGCTGCAGGAGGCCCGTGGGCAGGGTGGGGTGGTGGTGGTGACAAGGGAAGGAATGCAGAGTGATTACTGAGGTCTGCCTTGGGTGGAGGAGGTGCTGCTGCTTGTTTGCCAGCTGTATTCTTTCCCTGTGGCTGTTCTGCCACAAGAAATTACCACAAAGTGGGTGGCTTACAACAACAGAAATTCTGTCACAGTGTTGGAGGCCAGAAGTTGGAAATTAGTATCACTGGGCCAGAATTACAGATGGAGGGTGCATCCCTCCAAAGCCTCTAGGAGAGGCCACTTCCTTGCCTGTCTCTGCTTCTGATGGCCCGAGACACTCCAGATCGTGGCTCCATCACCCCATGGCTCCCCACTCTTCATATGGCCGTCTTCTCTGGGCACCAGAGCTCCCTCTCCTCTCTTTTACAAGGGCACCAGATTTAGGGCCACCCTCATTCCTGGATGATTTCACACAGAGATTCTTGTTGTTTGGTCATTTGGGTTTTTGCAGTGCTGGGGATGGAACCTGGGTCTGCACGCTAGGCAGGTGCTCTGCCTCACATGGAAATTCTTTCTTACACCTGCAAAGACCCCTTTTCCAAATAAGCTCATATTCACAGGTACTAAGGACTAGAAATTGTATGTATTTTGTTGGGGTACGACTCAACGTAATTCAACACTAGCTTTGCACTAAACAAATGTCAATGATTGAGCGCTTTCCCCACCCCACGCCCCAACCTCTCCATACACACAAACCTTTCAATACCTAAGGCCAGGAACCTCTCCTACCAGGCACAGGCCTGCCTTAGCATCAGTTGGGGCTCATTGCAGGCCTCCCCTCCAGCAGCTGGGACAGCAGGGGCATTGAGGACTGGGAAAGGCCCTAAAGCCTCACACACCAACAAGATAATTAAAAGAGTTCCAAGCCGTTTCTGAACATCACCAGATCTCTGTGTCGAGTCCTTCCCTGGATCCATGAGGCAAAACCCAGCACATGAACTTGGGTTACGGCCAGGTACAGGTTGTCCTTGCCCCACTGACCCACGCCAGGCCCTGTAAACAGCCTATTCCTCTGGAATGGAAGCATGTCCTGCTCAAAGGTCACCCACATCATGAAAGACAGTGGTGGAACACACCAGGCCCCCAAGGCCCTGCTCTCAAGCCCCCTCTCCCACCTTTGGTGCAGTCTGACACTGAACTGCTTACTTCACTTCTTCTGAACCTGGAGGCAAAATCAGACGGGTAATAACACCAATTGGCTTAAATGCTTTCTCCAGCCAGGATGGGTAAATAGACAAATTCTTCCTTGCAGGTTTATGGGCTGAGGGAGAGAATGTGAAGGTCCAGGCCCACAGTGGGCATTCCATGAACATTTTAAAAAATTGTCCAAAAGCATCTGAGAGCACAGCAGATGCATCAGGCACCATTGGCTGAGTTGTGCACATTCCTTCCTGATCTTAGCACCCACATTGGCAACACCTCCATCCTTATCTCCCCGCTGCACATCTGGCCACCGGCCCCCATCTCAACCATCCATAGCTAAATTTCTCGTCACCTGCTCCTCCTGGGATCTATGTCAGCATAACACCCCCGTCTAAACTTCCCACGGTTGCTGCCCAATTCTCTCTCCTTTATCCCCCAGCCAGTGGCCAAGTGCTGATTCTTCTCCCTTCATGTTCCTCCATCACTTTCCACCTCTTCAAGCCACTTTGTCTTCACACATTCAAAACCACATCATGTCCCACCTAAAATATTGCAACCACTTCCCCTAGTCTCTTCCCTGCTTAACTTGTGTTGACAAGGCTGACATTTCTAAGGCACGGACCTGATCTCCTGCCAAGATTGCACAGAGCCTTTGGGTAAAAGCCCAACCCCCTTAGCATGGCTCCATGGCCAAATGTGACGCACCTGGCCCCTATCTCCAGCGGTATCTCCCATCTTCCCCTAAGCTAGAGCCATGCGGAGCTGCCTACAGATCCCGAACCACCTCCACCCACCCTCTCTCATTGCTACATCATTCCGCTAAGGGGTTTCTTTCACCTGGAACATTCTTTTGTTCATTCCTTACATTATTAACCTTCAGTCAACCTCCAAGATTCAGCTGCTTCAGAAGACCAGCCTCAGCCTTCACCTACCTCTCCCCATACTTGACACATATGTCATCAGTGCCTACTATCTGTCCACCCCACCTGCCACACACCTGCCCCAGACTGTAAGCTCTTTGAAGTTTGGGGCTGTATCTCTTCTCTGGTTCCAGCACCTGGCCCTGTTATTACCTGTCAATAATCAGTGCCCTAATAAATGTTTGTTGCGATGTCAAACGCCAAGACAGAGCAACATGATATTTTGATACACAGCTGGTTGATTCTTTCACAAAGAAAAAGATCATGTAATGCAATGAATGAAACTGTGGACAACATCCTAACTTTTATTAGAACATACCAAAGTGTTCTGCGTGTGGTCATCTCTTCCAAGGGCTTAACCTGAAACTCAGAACGGTAAGTCTTTTGCTAGGAGACTGGGATAATGGAGTCCTGTATAAACTTTCTTTCTCCAGTTATCATAAACACGAGAGTCAATATGGAGAAGAGGAGCCAAGCAGCACACCCTTGAGAAGCCAAGATTTTGATAGGATCTCCACTGCTATCAGTTCAAGGTTAAATTTCCTGAGTAGGGCTGATGGTGCATACATCCTGTGTGGTTGATTAAAGCAGACTCAAAGTTTTGGATAGCTAGTGCTCAGGTGGCAAGGGTCACATTCTATTGGAAGGAGTCACTTATTAAAGAGATGAGGCCTCCCCATCTCCACCCACAGGTATGTTGCAGGCTCCTGTACACAACCCCCTCACTCCAGTTATGCTGGATGTTCACTTTCTCCAAATACCTCTCACACCTTCCTATGTCGGCTGTTTTCTGGGACACACCTGGAATGCCCTCCCATTCTAATTTCCACCTAATAATATATTCACATGTCAAGGCCCAATTCACTGAGATCGAGTAATGGAGATAATAATACCCATTAACCCTTTCTTTCACATTCATCCTCTGGTTGGACATATTGCCACCTGGCTGAGGACTACATTTCCCAGACTCCTGTGTAACCAGGTAGGACCAGAAGACCAGGTCCTGACCAATAGGATATGTGAGTCACTCCTAGATCAGGGCTTCAAAGCACCTGTTTGTTCCTCCCTTCTGCCATCACCCTTCCCTTAGGCTGGAATACCAGTGTGGTCATAACCAAGCCTTAGCCACACAGATGGGGACAACACCCTTCAGGACACTGGAGCAAAGCAACAAGATAAAGCAGAACAGTTCCTGAATGGCCTTGTGGAGCTGAGCTGTACCATCTCGATCACTACCTACATCTGCACTGTCACAGGAGAAACAAAATTGCATCTTAAGACTGACCCTGCAAAGGAACTGAGCAGGTACTTCACAGAAGAAGAAATACAATTGGTCAACAAATATATGAAAAAATGTTCAACATCTCTAGCAATTAGAGAAATGCAAATTAAAACTAAACTGAGATTTCATCACCAGTCAGAATGGCAGTTATCAAGAATACAAATAACAATAAATGTTGGCAAGGATGTTGGTATTGCTGATGGGACTGCAAACGGGTGCAACCAATTTGGAAAACAGTATGGAAATTCCCCAGAAAACTTGGAATGGAATCACCATTTGACCCACTTATCCCACTCCGCAGCATATACCCAGAAGAATTAAAATCAGCATACTATAGTGATGCAGCCACATCAATGTTTATAGCAGCTCAATTCACAACAGCTAAACTATGGGAACAACCTAGGTTCTCTTCAACAGATGAATGGATAAAGAAAATGTGGTATATATACACAGTGGAATATTACTCAGTCATAAATAAGAATGAAATTATGGCATTTGCCAGTAAATGGATGGAACTGGAGACTATCATGCTAAGTGAAATTGGCCAATTCCAAAAAAGCTATAGGGCGAATGTTCTTTCTGATATGCAGATGCTAACATACAATAATAGGGGAAAGGGAGGAAGAATAGAAGTTCATTGGATTAGACAAAGGGGAATGGAGGGAAGGAAGTGGGGATGGGAATGGGAAAGATAGTGGAATGAATTGGACATAATTTTCCTATGTTCATACATGATACACAACCAGTGAAACTCCACATCATGCACAACCACAAGAATGGGAAGTTATATTCCACATATGTATAATATGTCAAAATATACTCTACTGTCATGTATAACTAAAAAGAACAAGTAAAAAAAAATTCTGGGAAAAAAAAGACTGAACCTGTATGAGTCACGTATTTGGAGTCTCCACCTCCTAACTTATTTATCATCTACCTTCTGGTCTGCAAAACTTCCCCAGAGCCATCTGAAGTCCCGAGCGGGGAGCCAACATTCATGCCACACCTATGTGGCACCGTGGTGACCACTGTGCCGGCTAGACTCTCCCTAGTGAACCGCAAGATTCCTGCGGAAGGCACACCGACTTCATCTAGGACATCCCCCAGAGTGGCCAGCACCGGGACTAGGGCACAGAAGTCACTTTGTTGAAGAAACAAGTGAATCAACAGCACTTCCCACTCAAATCCTCTTTTTAGAAGCAAAACAAAGATAGCAGCCACGGAAAAGTCAACACAAAACATATTTATGCAGAAACCAGAGGAATGCAGCTGACGGATAAGAAGCTGGTACCCTGAGCTGGCAAGAGCAATCCTCCAAAAATAGCCAGAGGAGCAACGCCCGGAGAGATCCCGCTGAACAACACAGATGCTGCTAAAGCCCCAGATCAAAGCCCTGCTTCCTCTCACACCCCGCAGAAAACCCCAAGGGAAATGACCACATGCTCTCCAGGCTGGACAATCACTTTTGCAGCCCTGATGACCTCCCCTGGGCACTTGCCATGAAGTCAGGCCTGTAAAAGTAGTTTCTCAAAGGAACTTGGGAGAGAGGCCGGTGCTTCATTCTACTAAGACATCCCAGAAGGTCAGGAAGGAGGGAGTATTTCCCAGGCAATAAGGAAAACTCTCAATCATAAGGGGATAGGTCTCAGGCCAGAATTCAGGGTTGAAACCCAGCCCTACTGCTGACCTGCTGTGCAACTTTGGAGAAGTAACTTAGCCTCTCTGTACCTCCATGTCCTCACCTGCAAAACAGATGTGATAATAGTACCATCTCACGAGGTTGTTGCAGGATCCAGTGTGTACATGAAGGCACCCAAAAGGATGCCAAGCACATGACGGTTGCTGTCATCAGTATCACCCTTATCCTCCTTGTCCTCACACTTGGAGGGAGCTCCGGGTATGATGGCAAAACCAGACCTGGTTGTGAAATGAAATTACAAAAACGTTATGGTAAGTGTCCAATGCCTGGGGAAGGGGTTGGTCATCTGCCCTCCCCTCTCTTAGCCTTTCCCCAGGAAGCCTAATTAACCACGGGCCCCTACCTTTTGCATTGTCAATAACTGCCCAAGAGCTGACTACTCCCTCCTGAAATGTAATAGATGTCTGTGAAAAGAGCTGTTTCTTCTCATCTGTTCTGTGAGCAGGCTTATGTTAGAGCCCCTGCACGAGGTCTTCAGCGCAACGGATTAGGAAGTTTTTTTAAAAAGAGGAAAAAGCCCCAGTGATAGGATGGGTCTAAGATGACGTCAAATAACCTGCAAACATTGTGAGAAACTGTGGATCAGGGCTAGAGTTGGGAGTTTTTGTTTCCCTCTGGGCCCGCTGGCGGAAAATAAAGTTGAAGTTCTCCCCCTTCTGAGTGCTTCTTGCTGCTTCTTGACCAGACTGTTTCCCACCACAACACAGGTGTAACAAACAAACAAAATACCCATTTCCAGATTGAAAAAAAAAAAATAGCCTGCAGGGCACAGCGGCAGAGGCCTGCAGTCCCAGGTACTCAGGAGGCTACAGAGGGAGAATCCTTTGAGCCCAGGAGTTGGAAGCCAGCCTGGGCAATAGAGTGACACCCTGTCTCTTGAAAAGAAAAAAAAAAAAGGAGAGGAAGAAAAGTAACTTGCAGCTCCAAGGATTGCATGACCTGCCAGAAGTCACCAGAGAGACAGGACCCAGGCTTTCCCCGGAACCCTGGCTCTAAGCCATGTGCTAATATGGGAGCTCTGCAGCTCCCCCTGGGCACTTTTGTCCTGGGTCCTGGGCTCCAGGAGGGACAGCCCCCCAGGGCTAACAGCCACGGGCACTGTGATCCCCTCCTCTGGGGGGAGTGTCCCCTGAGGAGTCCTGGTGAGGGTGCTCTGTGGGCACCTCCTACCTGCCACTCCTTGCCCAGCAGGCTCATCCCCAGCTGGGCCCCCAGCAGCTAAGACTTCCTGTCAGAGTGAGTCTCACCTGGGAGAGCAGGCAGGGCTGTGGGGAGGACCAAGATGTTTATAATACAAACCCAGGAAGGTGTGTGCAGGGACCAGAAAGCCCAGATGACATCGTGAGGAAGTGTTTATAAAGGAAGGGACGAGCGAGGAAGCGGAAATGAGAACACAGAGAAAGTGTGCAGAACACAGGTGCTTCCTACGCGCCCTGGCCTTTAGCAGAGGTGATCAGAATCAGCCAGGCTGTGTGTGAGTGTGTGTGTGTGTGTGTGTGTGTGTGTGTGTGAGCATGTGTGTCGGTATGTGTGTGTGAGAGAGTGTGTATGTGTGTGTGAGAGAGTGTGTACGTGTGTGAGCGTGCGTGAGACTGTGTACCAGAGAGTGAAGGAGTAGGTGACAGAGACACAGATACAAGTGGCGGACAGAAAGAGATCCAAGTCAGGGAGGCATCAGGGAAAAAAGAGAAAGAGGGAAGGGGAAGAAAGGGGAGAAAGAACAGTCAGAGGAAAGAAGACGAAGAGAAGAAAGAGGAGGCAACAGAGACAAAGACCCTAGGAAGTTCCTTTTCAGGAAAGTGCTGGAACATTCTGGTTGCTGGATGCTGACCAGGATCCCCGGCCTCCAGTCCTGGATAACTCCCATTCCTTCCTATTTGATAAACCCCTTCCCTCTTCCTGAAGCTGAGTCTCCCAGAATGTTGAAGAAAGTATACTGTTGTGGCCACATGTCCGCTGACCCGACTTGCCGGGCACGTGGAGTTCTTCAATCCAGTGTGATCTGGAGGGACTCTGGGAAGAGGTCACATACCATTCCCATCCCCAGGTGAGAGCATCACATAAAAACCAAGGTCCAGAGAGCCTCAGCTCCAGGGTCACGGTTAACCAGTATGCCCACCCATGGTGGAGGGGCCTGGAGGCCCTTCTGTGCTCTGGGGAATTTCACCCCCTTCTGGTCCCAACAGACACAGAAGTGATCACTAATCATGGCTCCTACCTGGGCTGAAAGGAGTACCATCCTTGGAGAGGGGCAGCTGTGAGCTCCCACTGGCCAGGCACAGTCCCCCGTGATTCCCGGTCCCCATTGTCCCACTGCAGGTTTGCGAGGCCCCTTGAGCTTGGCAGCTCCACACTTCACCCCATGAACTTCCTTCCAGGTCAGGCATGAGTCCAGGCTGAGTTCCACCACCGCCCGGGTCTTGACTCCAGGAGAAGCTCGAGCCAAGCTTCCTTAGGCCCCAGGCTCCTCACATCTGCTTTGGGCAGGGGAGCTTCCAGACTCCTCCCTCCTCCCACCCAGGCACCTGTCCCCTAAGCAAGGCTAGCCCATAGGCTTGAGAGTTCCTGCACTCAACGGCTCTGGCCCCCAGCCCAGTCACTGGACTGACCCCCACCCCCGCAGTGTGAATCCTCCCACCGGAGGGTCTTTAAAGCAGCAGGCTCCCTCTGGGAAAGGCCTTCCCGGCCCCTGGTCCTAAAAGCTCACAGGCATTCCAAGGCTTCTTATATCTGTGTTCCCAGCAGGCCTGGTACACAGGTGCCTGAAAAAGATTCCTGCAAGGATTGCTTCTAATTCCTGAGATTCCATAGACCTTTTTTTTAAGTCCTCTTAATCCAACCCTAATGCAACACAGTTTCTTCCTACTTTCTGCCACAGGCCCAGGAGCCCTGGGGATCCCTTCACAGCCACCAGATGGGCCACCAGATCAAGAGTTCAGAGGGATGCCAGTTCCAGGAGCTCCTGGGATTCTCCTCCCCACCCCGACCTCTACTTATTGGTTTCCTGTGGCTGCTGGAACAAATCACCAGAAGCTAGTGGGTCAAAACAACAGAAAGTGATTCTTCACAGAAGTCTGAAACCCAGGTGTTAGCAGAGCCACGCTCCCTCCTGAGGCTCCAGGGGATGATCGGTTCCTTGCTTCTTCCAGCTCCTGGGGGCTCTTGGCTTTCCTGGCTTGTGGCCACATCACTCCAATCTCTGGCTCTGTGGTCACATTGCCTTCTCTCTCTGACTCACTTTTATAAGGGCACAGGTGATTGCATTTGTGATTGCCCTCCTACATAATTCAAGTTAATCCACCTCTCTTGAGAGCCTGAACTTAATCCCATCTGCTGAATCCTTTATTTGCATATAATGTTACACTCACAGGTTGTGGAGATGAAGATGTAGGCGTATTCTGGGGAGTGGGCATTGTTTAACCTGACATACCAGGCCACACAGAAACTGTGGCTGCAGGAAGATATAAACCCTCCCCAGCCCTAGTGCATGCCTCCTACCCCAGAGAGGGAGCTGCCAACAGAAGCAACTGGTGGGGCAAAGGGGAGAGGAGGGGGTGAGGGAAGAGCACCTGAGTCCTGGCCTCAAGGGTCATGTTTCCCCTTGCTAGATTTGTGACCTTGAATAAGTTTTTGAGTTCATTCAAACATTTATTGCATGCCTTCTGGATACTCAGAGGCTAGGCTGAGACTATTGCCTTGTCTGCAAAAAGGAGGAAAGAGCATATACTAAGTTGGGCTGGTGTAGGGGGAGTGCCTAGAATTGTGTCTGATTCTTAGTAAGCCTTCAATATATTCTAACTATTACCTTAATATCAGGGGGTGGGATTTGTTTTATAACAACCAGGCCACGCGGGTGTGGAGAAGCTTAAACAGCACAAGGTCAAGGAAGCCAAAGGGAAGAGAGTTCCTCCCTACCTTGCTTGTACTTTCCCAACTGCCCTGCAAGTGGGATGATACTTTTGTTCTACAGAGGAAAAAGGAGGGCTCGGAGAGTTGAGGTCCAGCATTCTGAGTTGATGCTTACCACATACACACAAGTTGTCCCAAAGTTGTCCACTCCTTCTACCTCAGCAGGCACCTGTGACCAGCTCTAGGCAAGAGACTGAGCAGAAGTGCCAAGTGGCACTAGCAGGATGGCAGAGAAAAGCACTGCGAGTCCCCTTAGCTCTCCTTTCACTGTCCCCCCGACCATGGACCTCTTAGACTGAGATGGCCGATCCACAATTAAAAACACCCAGTCCCCAAGTCACTGCTGGGAAGGAGCTATGTACCAGAGAGTGAAGGAGTGATCTGATCCACACGGACCCTGCACAAGCCAGAACAAAACAAAACAAAACTTGTGCACAGTGAGACTTGAGATTGGGGGTTTGGTTTGTTACACAGCATAACCTATCCTTAACTGACTAAAAATCCAGGTCTTCTGAAGAGGTTTTTTTCTATAATTCTTTCTCAATCCAGGGTTCTTAGAGTGGTCTTCATTTACTGTCTTTACGCCCCACCTCCTGATCACCTTTCTGTCTCTTTGGTCAGCCTTCTAGCCCATCGCTGCTACTTTTGCCCCCTATGATCACCATCTTGCCAAATCTATTTGATAATGTCAGATTTTTTTCATAATTGAATTTCTAAGGAATGTGACTATTGATACAGTGTTCTCCCTTGGCTACTCTATTAGAAGGTAACAAACAACCTGACCCAAACTGACTTAAACAAAAATATCATTATTTCACAAAGGAAATGGCCCACTGGAAGAGTGGACTCTGGGAATGGCTGCTGTAGTGAGTTGGCAATGTCATCAAGGACCCCAGTTCTTCCCATTTTGCCTTTCTGTCATCTTTGGTGTATTGACTTAATCTCTAGACTGATTTCCCCTATGGTCATAAGATAGCTGCGACTGTCCTGGATATCACAAGCAGTTGCAACAAAGTTCACAGGTAAAATAGAATCATCTCGTCCTTGCCTCTAACTTAAGAACAAGGAAACCTTTTCCAGAAGCCCTTTAGAACTCTTCCCTTTATGCTCCTCTGGTCCTAATGGGTCCCCTGTCCATTCCTAAGCCAGTCACTGGCAGAGGTGGAGCTTTTAGGTGGTGACTGGGATGAACCTCATCAGTGGATTAATCCATTTGGTGAATCAGTAGTTTGAATGAACTACTAGGAAGAGGAAGTAGGTCCCCAGAGACAGGCATGCCCTATATCTTGTTCCTGGTTCCTGGTTCCTCCCTCTCTTCTCTCTCTCTCTCTCTCTCTCTCTCTCTCTCTCTCTCTCTCTCTCTGCTTCACAGATGCAACTTTCTTCTGCCACCCCCTCCCTTCCGCCATCATGTTCTACCTTACCTCAGACCCAAAGCAATGGAGTCAGCTGACCATGGATTGAGACCTCTGAAACCTTGAGCCTAAAATGAACTTCTCCTCTAATTGTTCTTGTCAAGTGTTTTGGTCACAGCAATGAAATGCTGAATAACACACCCTCCTCCCAGAACTGCCTGTGCAAACCACAGATCACATTACGCCCCTCCTCACCCACATCCCTCAGCTTCTGAAAACACCTCCTGGGCTTTCCACAAGCTTGTCCTGCCTTTCCTGCACCTTCCTCCCGCCCCGCTTCCTGCTGGCTCTCAGTCCAACAACACTGACCCTTCATATGATGTCACCTCTCTGAGCCTTTGCCATACTATTTCCACTGCCTGGAACATTCAGCAAACTTCTGTTTTTTCTTTAAAACCCACCTTAGCTTAGCTAGGCAGGCTGGGATGTAAAGAGCTTGCCTTGTAAGCACAAAGCCCTGGGTCCGATCTCCAGTTTCAAAATAAGAAAAGACAAAAAACAGACAAAATCCAACCAAAAAGATAAAACGACAACAAAACCCAGGTTGGTCATGGCCTCCTCCAGAAAGCCTCCCCGGGTTTCTCTCCTGATGAAGTTAACCAGTGCCTCTTCTGTGAAACACCTTCCTTCCTTCATTCAACAAACATTTACTGAGCACTTACTATGTGCCAGGCACTCCAGTACAACAAGGAACAGGACAGGCACCATCCCTGCCCTGCAGGAAGGAGAGGAAGAGGAAATACGGGTGAGACTGTCCAACAGGAACAATTGACACCAGGAGGGAAAGGACTCCAGGGAAGACTGCAGGGACACCCGAAGGAGTAGCAGGAGCTTGTGCCACGCAGGGAAGAAAGGTGTTCAGCAGAGCGATGAGCACGTGGCAAGGCCTCTAGGTGGGAGGGGGCACATCTGACGTCGAGGCTAACCCTTGAACACGCCTCCCTTGTTGGGCTCCCCATACCAGGTTCACCTGCTGCTGTCCCCTAAAGGGTAGGCTCCACATCTGACTCACTTTTGTCCCTTACCTACTGCAAGGCTAGCACACAGGGGAAGCTCACGGGGCTTCTGTTGAAGGAAGAAAATCTATGGATCTGACAAAGGCATCAGGTAACCCTGGGAGGCTCTCTCGGCCATCCAGGGCAGAAGTCCCCAAAAGCCCACCCTCATCCCATTCAGGACTCTTCCCAGCAACCCACAGAAGCCCTTGGTGCCCAGTGGTGATGAATCAGATGAAAGGAAACTGCAAAAATGGGTGGAGACCTTGCCCAGGACTCCGGGGCTCCCAGGCCCCCAGGAGGGCAGCAACCCAGGCTGAGGATGGCCAAACCTGGCAGGGGGAAGTATGGAATCTCTGCCTGTCACACGCCCACCCCTAGTGCTAACCCAGCCGAGTGTTAGCAGGGACCCAGGCCCAGAGGTCCTAGAATCATACACTGCACAGTCCTTCTGCCTTTCCCTGGGTCTGTCCCTGGAAGGTCAGGGATCCCTGGATAAGATTAGGGCAGTTTGAGAAAATCTTGAGAATGGAGAAGAAAAAGATCTGGATTACACAGGCCCCTAAAACAACAGGTTGAAAAATTATTCAGAACCACTGAGGGCAAGTACACCCCAAGAAGGGGATGATGTGGAGTGGGGGTGGACGCAGATAAACCTGCTGCACCGAGACACCCAGCCCCTTAGCATTTCCTTAAAATCTCTCTCATGATCTCTCTGGGGACTTAGGGTAGACACAGGGCCTACGGGTCCCAAGTACTACAAAAAGCACAATTCCCCACTCTGGCTGGCAGGCTAAATGCGAGCCTGAGGCTGACTCCTCCTCATCTGACCTAACTTTATCTGATATCTGACCTTTCCAAGTTATCTGCTGCTCTCTTACCTCCCCACAAATCAATGAAAGGTTTTCTGTTTCGCCATCCACCTCTCACCCACCCACCAGCCTGGCTGAGGAGTAATCAAGGTGGTTTTCAAGGGGAAGAGTGACTAATCAGCGCTGTTCAGAAAGAGATGAGTCCCCAAAAGGACTCCCTGGGGCTCTGGC
>JAJEJO010026114.1:0-13389 GCA_020662805.1 Glaucomys volans
AAAAAAAACTGAGGAGACCATCAAAGTAAGATTCAGTCTTTTAGGGTACAAGGTGCCCTTCCTAAATAGTCAGATGCCCTCAAAGAAAACAAGCCCAAAATATAGGGTTCATTTTCCTGAATATGCTTACCCTTTCCCAAACCAAGACCAATTAAAATTTGTTTTATTTTGAGTTGAAAAATACCTTTAAGTGAAATTGCTTTATTGCTTTAAAAAAATGTAGGTGCTTCAATTAGAATTTGTACTGAATAAATGTAATTTTTTTTCCAACTGAAGAGTCACAAAATTAAGGTCCCAAGCTAAGAAAAGACATTATGAGGTCCATTGGTGAAAAGTGGTCCATTGGCCACCTCTGAAATGTAACTTTAACCAATTTCTGTCCTCAGGAGGGAGCTGGTGGTAGCGGCCATGAGTTTTTCTGTGCTGGCTGTGGAACTCCAATAGAGCCTAGTAAGTATAGATCATGGACTGCTTGTCCATTATGCAATGATAGAACAACCTATAGGTTGTGTGTCTGACCAGGAACCAGAAGGACCAGAGTCCTAGCTATCTCCCCATTAAGCATTTGGCTCCAATCACATGGCCTCCCTGCTGGACCTTAAAGGGGCCAGCTCACTCTTAGGGATTTGCATTTCTGAATTTCTCCCTCCAGTATCCACCCCACCTCACAACATACTTATGGGTGATTTCTTTACTTCTGTGACATCTTTGCTCAAAAATCTTGGGGTCTCCCCTGGCTGCCACATGGAAAATATCCAGCTTTCCATACTGGCTACAAGCAATTACATGAATTCTTTGTATTAACTGTCATTATGTTTTATTCATAGCATGTTCTTCCTAGAATAGTTTTATTTCACTGATTTGTCTCATTAACTGTCTCCATCACTAGATTATAAGCTGTGAGAAGGATACATTGCTGGTTTTTTTCATTGTTTTATCACCAACTCGTAGAGGAGTGCTTGGCTCATAGTTGGACCCCAAATGTTATTTGTTGAGTGAATGAATGGCTGGCTGGCCAGCCTTTTTGGAGAGAGTTCGGGGAAGGAGCGTGAGGGAATCATTTCTGGGCTGAGGCCTCCAAAGTCAGACTTCCCCAGCTGGAAATGCAGATTTCCCACTTGGGAATAGGAATTCATATCACCTTCGTTAGATGCTCTACTTCAAGAGATACAAATAGAAAGCAGAAAGCTGTCTGGACTTCTCTCCTCTACTGGATGACAGTGCCAACAGACATCAGTTACAACTGGGTTTCTTTAACCGACTCTTTGACCAGTTAGTCCACCAGGGACCATGCCTGTTGGTTACCCTTTGTATCCTGGTGCCTCAGTAAAAATCAGAGTCATGAGTCAAGAACCATAAACAGGTGACTGTGAATCCCATTAACTCCTAAAGTACTTCCTGAGTGTGTTTCAGTATGGAGCTGTGTGTACAGAGTTGGCACGGGGGTGAGTCTTACACACGGTTGTGCCTTCACGGACCCACGTAGTCATCAGCCATGCACGTAAAACCAAGGGTGTCATGTGTGAGGAAAGGGAAAGGGGAGAGTTCCATGGGATTTAGAGCAAAGGAAGTATTTTCCCATAGTTTTAATAGTCCATTATAATTGTACATAATGGTGAGATTCGTTGTTGCATATTTGTACATGCACATGATGTAACAATATAATTTGGTCACTATCACTCCCTAGTATTTCTCCTTTCTCCCCCCTCCTGCCTCCACCTGGTATCTTTCCTGTCCTCTACTGATCTACCTTTGATTTCTGTGAAATGTCCCCAGCCCTCACCTTCTTTTCCTTTCTCCTCTTTAGCCTCCACATATGAAAGAAAACATAATGGTTTTTGACTTTCTGAGTTTGGCTCATTTTCCTTAACATAATGGTCTCAAGTTCCTTCCATTTTCCTGCAAATGATGTAATTTTATTCTTCCTTGTGGCTGAGTAAAACTCCATTACAGCAGGGAAACGAAATCTGGGCTGGGGTGGGGAGGTGGGTGCTGGGAATGAAAGGTTTAAGGAAGGGATTGTCCTCTAGAAGGTGGGTGCTCATCATGTGCAGAGTGCATGTGTGCAGAGTGCTGAAAAGAAGCCCTGCGTGAGTGGAGACTGAGAATGAGAGAGAACGCATGCTGGAGAGGTAGGCAGGAGCAGACTGTAGATGACCTTAACAACTATGGGCTTAGTTGTTAATGACCTTAACAATTTGGGACTCTCCCTGCAAAACTCCTCTAGCTCTTGGGATAACTTTTTAACTTCATATGTGGAGATTATTTTGAATATACACAAAGTATTGCAAAATCAGTGCAGAGTGTTCCCAGAAATCTCTATCACCCACCTTCCCCCGGTGTCCACATCTTATGTAATCAGAGTATAATTATTATCTGAGACATTCACATTGGTACAGTCCCACTAATTACAGATTTTATTGATTTGTTTTCACATTGTCACCACTGTCCTTCATTTTTTGCAGAAACTAATGCAGAATATCACATTGAGTTCAGTTATCAATCTTCTAAGTCTATTTCAATCTCACACTCTGAACCTGACATTTCAGCCTTTACTACTTCAGCATATCCTAAAAATGAGGATGATAAACAGCTATCACACCAAAGAAAGTAATAAAAATTCAATGTTGTCTGCTAGTAGTTCATTTTTATTTGGTGCTCCTAAGATTTCAATTCTGGCTAATTTTTCCATTCAGGTTCCAGGCGAATTGCACAGCTTGCATTAGGTATCTCCCTTAAATCAGCTGTCTTCTAGAACTTCTGTATCCAATATGGTAGCCACTTGCTCATGTGGCTATGTAAAATTAAATCTAAACTAAGTAAAATTTAAATCCAGTTCCTTGTTCATACTAGCTGCATTCCAACTGCTCGCCTATCACACGTAACATGTGAATAAGGTGTTGGACAGATAGCACAGACACAGAACATTTCCAGAAAGTTCTATTGGACAATCCTGTTCTAGAATATTTCCCTCCTATTTTTTCCATGTCATTTCTTTTCACAAAAGAATAATACTTGTCCCTTAGAGTAGAATTTCTCTACTTCAGTACCGTTGCCTTTGTTCTTGGGGATGTCCTGTACCTTATAGGATCCTTAGCAGCATCCTTTGCCAGTAGGAGCCCCCTAGTAGTGACAACTGAAGATGTCTCCAGCTGTTTCCATATGTCCCTTGAGGGTCGAGAAGCTACCATTTTAGGACACTTTCTTCTGTTTTACTTAAAAGTTTTAGGAAACCAGAAGAGATGAGCATAATTTATTCTGTATAGGTAGTATAACCCTTGGTATGCATTCAATGAAGTTTGATGAATGAGTGAACAGATATCAAGATGTTAGGGTCTTAGATGTTGGGGGAAGATGAATTGCATGAGGAAAATTTATTGGCACCTTGTTTCTTTCTTTCTCCTCCAGTCTTGCCAAGTTTGATCAGGAATGTAGAGTGCAGAGGCCAGAAGATACCTTTTGTGGTTTACTTCCTGCCACGTTTGTAGCATTTTTAGTGATTTGTTGCTGGTGGTGGTGGTGATTGCACTATTTAAAATGACCCCTCAGCATAGAGCTGAGATGGTAAATAGTGTCCCTTAGTACAATAAGGTTATGACTCTTCTTACGGAGAAAATGTGGTTTATAGATCTTTTGGGCTGAATTCAATGTTATGAATCAGTAAAATATGTTAACTAGGGGGGAGTCTTTAAACAGAAAGGTACATGAAATAAGTTTATAAATTGCTCAGTTGCTGGAAGCATCATTACTGGATGCTCATAGGTGCCTGACCCTGTCTTCCCCAGGAGCAGTGTTGGCTAATTGAGTGTCACAGCACCTTATGGAGCACAACTAGTGCCAACAGAGAGAACCCATTGCATTAACTTGCTTTTAAAAATCAGCTCTCGTGTGACCTGGGCCTGAGGGATAATTTGGGCATATGCAGAGTTGCCAGCTCCTTCCCTTCCTTCCACCAGGTGCAGCAGAGGAGGAGTGGGGCATGGCGGCCATAGCTGGACCTTTGAGGCCCAGGCCTGGATTAGAACCCTCCTTGCCTGCTTCCTGCTCGCTTGCCCCTGCCTTGACTTGACTCCAGTTGTTTGTGCTCTCATCAGTGAAATAAGGAAATGATAGTCTGTACCTCACACAGTTTCAGGTCTGATAGAGGATATGTCCTACATTCAAGCAGTGTGTGGGGCAGAGGAAGTATGGGAGAGAGGTTGCCCTGTGGCCACTCAGGCCTTGTAGGTTTTCCAAGCCACACTTTGGAGACCTTTCTTAGAATCTGCTGTGTGCTGGTGCTGTATTCGCTGCTTTCCCAGTCATTGTTTGGTGAATTCTCACAGTGTATGTCAGTGAATGTGTCACCTGGTATTCACCTCAAGGCATGTTAATTAGAAAGAGGCAGGAGTCAAACCAAGGATGGCAAATACCCATTGGGCTCATTTAGACCCTGGTGTTGAGGAAGGGGCACCTAGGAGACTCCAGCTGGACCGTTTTCCTTCTGTGGTAAGTGTGGGGATATTTGTCACATTCATCTCTTTTGTGTTTTGATGAATTTTATGAGCGAGGTTTCCTAACAGTGCCTATTCACTTCGGCAAATTGAAAAGTGTGAAGAGCACCAATCATTTTCATCCACTCTCCACAAATATTCTGCATTGGCTTTTGGTGGCCATCTAGACTGTGTATGTACATATTTTGCAAAACAAGGTTGAGATCACAGTATGTCTACCTGTAACAGGGGTGCACCTCTCCAGACCACCCACTCACCCCCTGGGCTGTAGCACTTCATGCTGACAGCACTGCACTTATGCACTGAGTCGCCTTTTGATGCACACTTAGGTTGCTGCCCCCACCCCTGTTCCCTGTCTTGGTACTGCATTGAGTGCCTTTGTGTGTCTCCATGTGCCTGTTGGCATGTGTCTGATGGAGTCAGGGAAGTGGGATTACTGCTGCACATGTGACAGTGAAGCATGTCCCGGCGATGTCCTCCTTTATGGTCATTCCCTCAGCAGCAGGATTGAGCAGCTGCCTCCCTATCCCTCACCTGCCCTGGATCTTCTTTATGTGTGATACCACAGAGGAGAACAGAATATCTCACTTCTTTATTATGCATTTCCCTTTCTATTATGGAGATCACTTTATACGTCTCTTGGTTATCTGCTTTTCTTTCCATGTATGACCTATTCCCATCCCTTGTTCAGTTTTGTATTTTTCTCTGATGTGTCAGGGAACTCTTTTAAATGCTACTTCCCATCATTGTATATGTATTGTTTTGGTAATTACAAAGCACTCTTCCTGGGTGTGATATTGAATCCAGCTCTGAATTGCATTTTGTGGTTCCAAAAGAGACTCTGATCTGTCTTAGGTGTTCCTGCTAGTGACAGGTGGAGTCTGCTCTCCCAACCAGATTTCCAGATCCCAAATGAATGTTCTTTGTGCTACATTACAGTTTGCTTTTTACACCTTCCAAATCCAGCAGTATTTTGGGAGGGTTCTATTTTTCCAACATCTGCTCCCCCAAAGCAAATCTTGTGAGTGGCCACAATTTAACTTCCCAGGTCCTGCCAGAGTTTTCACAGCTGTCATGAGATCAGGTATGGCTTTCCCACCTGAAGAACAGGTATTAGAGTCTTTGAACTGTGCACAGGAGTTAGAGATGGCAGGCAGATCTGGGTGGATTTCCAGTGCTAGGTGTGTGACACTCAGTCTTTGATGTGCTTGGCAGAGTTTGTGAAGTGGCTCAGGTACTGCACATCTGTGGGGAAATATTTCTGTGGCCGCTGCCACTCGTATGCAGTGTCCTACATCCCTGCATGGATCCTGATGGTGTGGGAGTTCAGGAAGTACCGTGTCAGCAATTTCTCCAAACAGCTGCTGAAGAACATATGGCACCAACCCATTTTCAATCTGCTGAGTGTCAGCCAGAACCTCTATGCAAAAGTCAGGAGACTGGACAAGGCAAAGGTGAGTAGGGGAAGTGAATTCAGCTAACTGTTCTAGGGCAGGAAGCATAGCTCACTCTACTTTCAGGGCATCCTCAAGCAGACCTTCTGAAAGGAGGATGAACTGTGAAGTAAATGAAGCTTGCTCTTTGAGGCCCCTCACCTACACATGCTCCTTTCCAACGTCTGCTACTGAGTTTTTACACGAATACATAGTTTGTGTTTTTCTTGAAGAAAGTCCCAAAGTTGTGTAAAACTTCAGACTCCCCAAATCCTGGATCCATCCAGGACCCTCTGTGGATCTGTGTACTCAGTTCTGAACCCCTGCTGTAGAGGCTGTTTGCTTTAAAGGTTTGTTTTCTCCAGGGGTGGGATTCCACAGAGGTGAGAAGTAGCCTTTCCCTTTGACACATACATTGTCACATTGCCAGTGTTATTGATCTGATTTAACTCCCCTCATTTGGTTTGTCACCTTACGACATCCAAGAGCAGCTTTTTCAGATCAAGAAGCTGTTGACAACTTGCAGGTTTGCCACCAGGTATGGTTTTTGGCTGTGACAATCCATGTTCCCTCCTCCAGCTGCCAATCCTCTGAGGTCCTCTGGGGACCTGCTCCCCAGTTCACAGGGTTCTTAGCATAGTGATTACTTCATGGCTGTCCGTGTGAATACAGAAGACCTCTCAAAATTGCTAAATAACTAGTGGAGTATGAAGAATGGACTAGGAGGAGGATGAAGCAACTCTAGCCAGTGGTCTTTGAGTCATTATTAATAAATTGTGGTGAATATATATGACCTCAAATTTCCATCTTCATCATGTTAAACATGCAGTCCAGTGGTGCTAAGGTCATGACTTTGCTGTGCTCTTATCACCACCGTCCATCTGCAGAACTCTTTTCCTCTTGCAAACTTAAAACTGACTTTGCATTCAACACAATGCCTGTTCCACCCCGACCCCTACACACTACCTTTCTACTTTATGTCCCTGTGAATGTGACTACTCTCAGTGCCTCATATAAGGGGAACCTTTGAGTGTTTGTTTTCTGTCACTTATTTCACTTAACATAATGTCCTCAAGGTTCACCCACATTGTAGCATATGTCAGAATTCTTTCCTTTGGGGCTGGGGATGTAGCTCAGGGGAGGAGTGCTTCCCTAACAGGTGTGAGGCACTGGATGTAATCCTCATTACCACAGAAAAATAAATAAATACAGGTGTGAAATAAAAGAAATATGAAAATGATAATTTCCTTCCTTTTTAAGGCTGAACAAAATTTCTGTGTGCCTATATTCATGGACTGAGGGACACCCAGCTGGCCTCCCCCCTTTATGAATAATTATGCTATGAGCATGGGTCCTGTGTGAATCCCCTTACAGAGAGGCAGGAGGCATGTCAAACCTGGGCAGGATCCCAGCCCTCTGACTCAAATTCCTCTACTTCAAGAAGTTTATCCTAAGTTATATTGCAGATATGGATAGAGATTTTACTTTGATGTAGTTTTTAAAATAAGAAATTATGTTAAAAATCTGCCAGGTGTTCAGTAATAGGATGGTTCTTAAATTGATATCACATTTCATAGGATGAAATGCCAAACTGTAGTAAAGGTTTAGGTGTGAATTCCCTGAGACATTTTTTTTTTATTTGTCTTTTTAGATATACATGACAGTTGATGTATTTTGACATCGTAAACACTCATGGAGTTTTACTTCCTTTTCTTGTGGTTGTGCGTGATATGCAGGTACACTGATCATGCATGCACATATGAACATAGGAGAGTTATATTTGATTCATTCCACTGTCTTTCCTATTCCCATCACCGCACCCTCCCTTCATTCCCGTTTGTCTAATCCAGTGAACGTCTATTCTTCCCTGTCCCTCTTATTTCACGTTAGTATCCACATATCAGTGAGACCATTCAGACTTTGGTTTTGGGAATTGGTTTATTTCACTTAGCCTGTAGGCTCCAGCTCCATCAATTTACTGGCAAATGCCATGATTTCATTCTTCTTTATGACTGAATAATACTCCATTATATATACTATATATATATAATATATATGTGTATGTTTATATATCACATGTTTTATCCATTCATCTGGTGAAGGGCACTTGGGTTGGTTCCATAGCTTAGCTGTTATGAATTGAGCTGCTATAAATATTGATGTGGCACATCACTGTAGTATAGCTAATTTTAAGTCCTTTGGGTATATGCCAAGGAGCGGGGTAACTCAGTCAAACTGTGATTCCATTCCAAGTATTGCTTTCCAGAATGGTTGCACCAATTTGCAGTCCTCCAGCAATGTATGAGTATACATTTCCCCACATCCTCACCAACATTTTTTTAAAGTTCTATTTTTTTTTAACAGACTGTATTTTGATTCACTGTACACAAATGGGGTACAACTTTTGGTTTCTATGGTTGTATGCAGTGTAGATTCACACCATTTGTGGAACTAGACATGTACATAGGGTAATGATGTCTGTCTCATTCCACTATCTTTCTTTCCCCCACCCCTCCCCACCTCATTTCCCTCTACACAATTCATAGTTCCTCCATTCTTCTCTTACCCCATGCTGCCCCACCCTTTTATGTATCATCATCCAGTTATCAGAGAAAACATTTGGCCTTTGGTTTTTAGGGATTGGCTTATTTCACTTGGCATGATATTCTCCAACTCCTTCCATTTACCTGCAAAAGCCATAATTTTATTCATCTTTGTGACTGAATAATATTCCATTGTGTATATATACCACAGTTTCTTTATCCATTCATCTATTGAAGGGCATCTAGGTTGGTTCCTCAATCTAGCTATTGTGAATTGAGCAGCTATGAACATTGATGTGACTGTGTTACTGTAGTATGCTGATTTTAAGTCCTTTGAGTATAAACTGAGGAGTGGGTTAACTGGATCAAAAGGTACACCCATTCCAAGTTTTCTGAGGAATCTCCATCCTGCTTTCTAGAGTGGCTGCACCACTGTGCACCTCTACCAGCAATGTATGAGTGTGCCAACATTTCTAGTTGCTTGTATTTTTGACAATTGCCATTCTGACTGGAGTGAGATGGAATCTCAGTGTGGTTTTAATTTGCATTTCTCTAATTGCCAGAGATGTTGAACATTTTTTCATATATTTATTGACTGATTGTTTTTCTTCTTCTGTGAAGTGCCTGTTCCTTTGCCCATTTCTCAATTGGGTTATTTCTTGTTTTTGGTGTTAAGTTTATTGAGTTCTTTGTATCCCCTGGAGATTAATGCTCTATCTGAGGAGCAGGTGGTAAAGATTTTCTCCCACTCTGTAGGCTGTCTCTTCACGTTCTTGATTGTTTCCTTTGCTGTGAAGAAGCTTTTTAGTTGCTACCATCCTATTTATTGAATCTTGATTTTACCTCTTGCACTTTGGGAGTCTTGTTGAGGAATTCAGTTCCTAATCCAACACGATGGAGAGTTGGTCCTATTTTATCTTCTAGTGGGTACAGGGTCTCTGGTCTAATGCCTATGTCCTTGATCCTCTTCATTTTGGGTTTTGTGCAGGGTGAGTGATAGGGGTGTAATTTCATTTGTTATATATGGATTTCCAGTTTTCCCAGCACCATTTGTTGAGGAGGCCATCTTTTCTCCAGTGTATGTTTATGGAGTCTTTGTCTAGTATTGGATAATTGTATTTATATGGGTTTCTATAACATTGTTCTTCATATCTATTTTGGTCCCAATACAATGCCATTTTTGCTGGGGGGTACCAGGGATTGAACTCAGAGGCACTTGACCACTGAGCCACATCTCCAGCCCTGTTTTGTATTTGGTTTAGAGAGAGGGTCTCACTGAGTTACTTAGTGTCTCACTTTTGTTGATGCTTGGTTTGAACTTGCCATTCCACTGCCTCAGCCTCCCGAGTCTTGGGGTTACAGTCATGTACCACTGTGACTGGCCACACTGTTTTTGTTACTATAGCTCTGAAGAATGGTCTTGTGATCATCAGCCACCAATTTTCTTAAATCCTGGGGAACCCATATCTCTGTGCTTGGGAAGATCCAGGGACACTGTGGCATCTTCTGTGTCCATCAGACTCTCTGAGCATCATTTTCTTGACTTGTTGGGTAATTGATAACCCCTGTGAATTTTAACCTGTCTGATTTCTTTTTGCAAGACTCTGGGTTCTGATTCAGATCCCTGCCTCCCTGGGATGGGAATGAGCATCATTCATATATGAGAAAACAAGATGGTGTGCTTGCTGACCACTGATCTTCTTGCTTGCAGCATGCAGGGCTTACTTTCACAAACAGTGCTTCCAGTCCTCCAGGTGCCCTCAATGTGCAAGGATCACCACTAAGAGAAGACTTAATGTACATATTTAATGTTTTTAAATGGCAGAATTTTGCTATTAAGTATATTTTTGTTACTAATATGTGTTTGCACAGGAACATATTTGTGTGTTTACACATGTGTGACATTTTTGCTTCTACTAGGGTTATTTAAAAGTGTTTTTGGACAATTTTTAAATTGTATTATAATAGTTGTATTTAGTTAATCTTGGAGCCTCTTGTATAAATTGTAACTGACAAGGTGAATTACTTAGTGCCTCTTTCTTTAAAGCTTGTTTGGTGAAACTGGGACTTTGAATGAACACAAATGCAACCCAAAATCTGTTTGCTCAAGGTTTTCTTCCTTCCAGAAACAGACTCCTGCCTAAATGCCCTTTTGTAGTCCTGTCAGCCTTACATACCTATGCCAGGCTTTGCTTAGAAAGTGCATATTACTTTGCGTGTGCATGTGGGTGCAGGGGAGGTGCAATTAGAAGCGTTTGCCTCCAGGTGGCAGTGTTTCAAAGGCACACATGCAGCCTGTTTGCCAACTCTGCTCCACATCAGTTCATGCTAAGTCAGGGGAGATGGGGAAGTAAAACTTCATCCCTGCTCTTTGGGGCATTACCTCATAGACACAAAACCAAGCATAGGTATTTGAAGACTTGAATAATCTGTGGGGTGGGGATACTCAATGAACAATGTGGTTCTAGTAATAACATTAAATTCATAGATACTAATTAACAAAATTAGTTGAATCAGAAAACTCTTGTGAACCTCTTTTTCCTAATATTTCTGTCTCCTGCTACATTCACCCACTTGAGAAGGGGACCCAGGCTCGGGTGCCTTCCTGGGACATCTTCAGGCCAAGTGATTCTTGATGTAGGACTTGGTAGTTATATTCTCTGGCATCCACATGACCTGGGTAAAGCTCCTCTGAATGAGCTTCTCAAGCAGCCCAGGCAGGGAGTTGAGTGCTAAAGGTTGTCCCCACCGCTGTCCAGCCCTGTGTGTGTGTTTTCTTCAGGGAGACAATAGTAAGACTATCTGAAGACTACTGAGTGTCTTTTATCTGTCTGGTACCTTTTCATTCAGTTATTTTCTCCTCATCTCCAGTCCTTTGGCCAAAGCTGTGTTCACATTGATTACTTGAACCAGATTATATTATAAATAGAAATTTAGGCACCTAGAAAAATAGACCAAATTTCAAGCACTGTCTCATTCTTACCATAGCTCATATTCCCCCTTGGGAATCAAGGGTCAGAGCGGAATGATTGTATTCCTGGCAACACCTTTCTAAGACCAGTGTGAGCATCTCCATTTTGCAAGTATGGAAACTGAGTCATAGAGAAGACCAAGAACTGGGCTGGGTTCTCCTGGACAGTGCTTATTTGAGTTTTGTCATTCAAATCTGCCTGCTTCCAAAGCTTGTGTTCCTAGCCCCAACTTCTGTGCAGTGTGTTTGACACAAGCAAATTCAACTCTAACTCTAATTCAACTCTAACTCATGCTAGTCAAGCCTCTGTTCCTGGCATGGGTGGGGTATTTTCCCCCTGTTCCCTTGTGTTGCGTTTCAGGAACTGCTGAGGCTCAGGATTGTTTGAATCAGAGCCAGAAGCGATACTCAGCACGTGTGCAGCACTCAGTAGGGAAGCAGTTAATTGTGGCCTATGTTGCTGCTTACTGAGGTTTATTCATTGGTGTCTTTCCATTCAGCTCTCCCTTTGCTGCCGTAAGGAAGATGAATACTTGAAGTTTCCCTTCAGATCATCACACACATGAGGCATCAGATTGTAGTGCCGTGATCCTCAATGATTAATTTCTTGTCTCTTCACTCCTGCCTTGGACAGTTCTGGTAAGGTGTCCTTTACAGTTGTGATTTTCACCTGTAGGTAGGGAGTTATATTACTTTGAGGCAGTGGGTGTGGGTGAGAAGGGGAAGCCTTCCTAGAGACATTCTGCTATGTTGACCTGGGTGGGAAATATTGGTCAGGAGTGTGGATTGGGTCCCAGATATGCTGCTTCCTACTTGTGTACCTCTGGTCAAGCTTCTTCCGTGATCTGAACTCTGTTTATAAAATGGAGGGAAAATAACTATATTCAGTTTTCTGAGGATTAGAAATGGAAATGAACCACCCAGGAGAAGGCCTACTACAAGCAAGATCCCAATAAGTTGAAATAATTAGATATAAAAAGATTAAGATCTGAGTCATACCATCTATTTTAGATACCCACAGGTAAATTACTGTCTGAGTCTCAGGTTACAGTCTACAGTATGAAGATAAGAACAACATCAGCTACTGTGTGTTGAGTTTTGTCTCCCAAATATATTGAAGTCCTCAACATTGGGTATCGTTTACTGATATATTTGGAATGAGGATCTTTGCAGAGTTATTTAAGTTAGGGTGAGGTCATACTGGATTAGAATCAGCCTCATCCAATGAGCAGTGTCCTTGCAAGATGAGAGAGTTTGGGTCAGAGATCTAGACACGAAAGACACAAAGAGGGATGGAGTCAGAGACACATGGACCAGCCAAGGAATAGCAGGAATTGCTGGCAGCCACCAGAAGCTGGGAGAGAGGCATGGGACAGATTCTTCCTCAGAGACTTTGTTAGGAGAGTTTTAGGGGAACGGTCTAGGCTCCAGTGGGTCCCAAGATACTAGGTTCTGCTCCCTGTCCCAAGATGCCAATGAAAGAGCAGTGGTGAAGGTAGGAAAGGAAGTTGAATCTGTAGAGCTGAACTGGAAAGACAAGGGACCAGTGTCTTTTACCCTGTCTTTGGGGATACTGAGCAGAGCTTCCTGTTTAAATAGAGGAAGACTTGGGGCAGGCCTAGAGCTATGCATAATTAAGCAGTCTTGGTCAATGTGGTGTGCTTGATGACTATCTCAAGTCTGGTTATTTGAGGTCTGGAGAATTCATGTATATCACTCAAAGGTGTAATTGGGTTCCCATGGGATGATTCCCATGTTTAGAGGTAGAACCTTGGTTCCCATGATGGACTAACTGCTCCCTCTGAGGAGGGTGATCTGTCTGTGAGGCTTTTCTGTTCCTGGAATCAGGCTGAGTGCAGATTTACAGGAGGACTGGAGGCTTCTGGGCACCACTCTGGGGATTTGGAATAGGATGCTTTACTTACTGGCAGTTGGATATCCCTGAAAAT
>JAJEJO010026130.1:0-16840 GCA_020662805.1 Glaucomys volans
TGTCAAGGACCAGTTCTCTGCCAGAGTCTGACTGCTTCCAACAGCTCTCAGCAGACACCTACCTCTTCCTGTCTCCAGACTGTCCGTGCCCTCCTCCTTCCCCAACGCGGTTTTTGTCTGTGGAGAGACTGACTTCAGCTGCTTTGCAGAGCAGGACTGGCTGACAGGATGAGAGCTGATATGCTGAGGCACTTGCTCTGCCTGACTTTGTTGCCATCTCCACCTGCTTTCCCAGCACTCTGCCAATGAGTTACTAGTGTCCCCCAGGGAAGGATCTCCTGGAGTCAATGATTACCATTTATTTAATGTTCTCACATTCCTTCAACACACAAGAACAATAACAGTCCAAACTGCCACCTGGGCTTGAGGTGGCTTTCCTTTACAGCTTTCTGTACTGGCGGGAAAGACCCTGAGCTCTGCCCAGGCTCCTTCATGTCTCCCTTGACAGTTGAGTTCTGGGAATGCACCATTCAAGGATTAATTTCCATATTCATAATTGATGCTATAAATAAAATAAATTCCCAATTATCTCAGTTAACAGAGGAGGATAACATAGAACTCCCAATATTAAGTAAGACCAACATAACTAGTTTGGGAATGTATTATATGATGTAAACTTTTTCAAAGCAGATTTCCCTTCTTCATTTTGTTGACTGCTTGGCATCACCATGGGCCTGGACTGTCCTAGCCAGTCCATCAGGGCAACTCAGATGGGGGCGTGGGGACAACGGGAGCACGTGGAAGGAGAGCCTTGTGAGCAGGCATCCACAAAAGCAGTAGAAAGCCAGCTCCAGGCCTCAATGGATGGGGTCACTCTTGGATATCTTAGAGAAGGGCAATTGGATTTGGGAATGGTGTGGAGCAGTGTCTGCCCCTGATGAGATGGCCCACTCCCGCACAGTCATCTCAGTTATGTAATTGAGATCGTCAGCCTATCTGTCACCCTGTGCTCTGAGATGAGAGAGCTTTTGACAGTGTCCAAAAATCACTTTAACGAAAACAGAATCGATTTTTACTTCTTCCAGGCACAAAGCAGCCTCCAGGTGATTTGCATTTCCCTTTAAAATACAATCCTGGAAGGGGCTCGCCTGAGGTTCCAGGAGGCAGGAACACTTGGCTTAAGAGAAGGAGACGATGGGAACACCATGGATTGGGGCACTTGATTGGGCACTCCTATGCCAGAACTGGAGTTAGTCTGAGAGCTGTTTTTGTTAACCCTTCAGGTTCCAGAATTCTGTCTCCAGGGCCCATCAGCCCTCCTCCCAGTGCCCAAGTGCCTTAGGCTGGGCACTGGTTAATGTGCCCACTGGGTCTTTGCCCAGGGAACTGATCATAGAACACTTACTGAGAACAAATTATCTCAAAGTCTTTTCTTTTATGACATTTCTTAACTTCCTGTATCTTGCTGACTCACATCATCTTTCAAACTTAACCCCACGTCATCTCCTCCAAGAGGCCTTCCTGTCCCTCCAGGAGCTAGGGACCCTCCTCTTGCCTCCCAGGACAGTCCTTGCATTCTTTTGTCTTGTTATTGCCACATTTTATTAACTTTGGCTGTTTGTCCTTCCCCCAGGTTGTAAGCTCTTCAAGGTAGATTTCTGTTCCAAAAATCATTGTGTGTGCCTAGCACAGGGCCTCAATACATATTTGTTCAACCAAACAGGTTTGTACCTCAGCTTTCCCAGCTTCCATTTTCTCATTTGATAACCATCTTCTGGCCATTGTGAGAACCAGCAACTGAGCTATCCAGATGTCTTCTTCAGAGTCATGTCAAGCAGGATGTTTGTGGGCAGGGCAGAGACTGGGAACCAAGCAGGCCCTCCATGAGGCTTCAGCCTCAGCAGAAGTGGGCCTTCTTGCAAGGGAAATCTGCACCCCACCCTTGTTATTGTTTTTGGCTATTTGGCAATGCTCCCCTCTAGACTCTTGGGCCCAGGAGGAGCAGGAAAGGAGCCATAGCTAAGTGCCCTTTCCTCAGTTTAATTATTCATTCAACAAATATGTACTGAACACCTACTAGTCACTGGAAACAGTCTTGTGCAGCTTACATTCTAGTAGACAGTACCAGGTAGCAAATTAACAAATCATCATATCAGGCTACAGAGAAAAATAAAGCATGCTGTGATAGGGAGTACTGAGTGTGAAGGAATACTGAGTTATTATTTTATATTAGAAGGTCAAGAAGAACCTCTTAGTTAAGGTGATACTGAGCAGAGACCTGAAGGAATGTGGGAAGCTTGGGGAACAACATTCTAGGCAGAAGGAGCAATTTCTTACAATTCTTTGAATTGTAAGAAAGTCCTAATGGTTGGGCTGCATGAGAGAGGGCAGGGGAATACCAGGAAATGAGACTGGAGAGGTAACAGGGAAAGTGGCTCATACAGGCTCCTTGTGATCACCATGAGGACTTTGCATTTTACTCTGCTTTGCATGGGACACCTTTGGAGGGTTTTGAGCCACTGTCTTACGTTTCAGAGAATCACTTTGGCTGCTGGGTAGTATAACGTAGGGGAGAAGCCAGTACAGTAATCCAGGCAAGGGGATGGCTAGGACTGAGGGTGGTGGCAGTGGAGATGGGAGGAGTGAAGGATTTTGCAAATATTAGGAGGTAGAGGCAATGGGACACTTTCTCAGGAGCATTTGCTGGTCCTTCTGCCACCACCACAGTCCTAAAGCCCCTCTCCTGCCCTGGGACAAGCATTTCACAAGTAGAGGCTGCAAGGCCTTGCAGGGGGGCTCCAAGGCCCCAGGGCAGCTGAGATCTCAGCATGAAAAGAACAAGCCCAGGGAGTTGAGTTGTAGCCGCAGCATCTCCAAGTGGGCTGCTCCTGGCTGTAAGCAGGGAGCATCCGCACCTGGATGCTGCTTTCCTTTGCACCAAGGAAGGAGTTACTGAACACCTGGCAAGGGACTGGCATGTGTTCTCCCTCATGCCTCTACTCAGACTTCAAACAGAGGCCACTTTACAACTGCTGGAGCTCCTTAGACAGTGGAGTGGACACAGGGTTTCAGGCTACAGAAGAAGGCAAGGTTGGTCTCGAGGCTTTGGGTGCTTCACACTAGGAGCATCGTATTGAATGTATCTTCCAATCCAGTAATTCAAATCACTGCAATTTTTGGAAAGGGATTTCCAGGCTGGTGCTCATTTCACAGCTCTCTTCCGGAATCTCTCGAAATCAATCTCAACCTCTTTCTGCTTGGTTTTGTTTGGGTTTCCCTCTTTAAATACACCCATAAACACAAACATGATTCCTCCTGAGGAGCAGCAATTATTCTGCCTCAAAAATCATATAAATAAAAAGAGACCTGGCCCCTCCCATCCTTAGGGGAGGGGAAGAGCCCCCAGTTGCTGTTTGAATGTTTTTGTTTCTCTCACCCAGGAGGGAGCATCTGGCCCAGGCCATTGCAGGGTCCTGTCCACACTCCATCAGGACTGGGAGCTCATCAGACCAGGGGGAGGAGCAGAGTGCCCTCTCCCGCCCTGTACCAAGCATTTCTAGGAAGCTCACACTCTCCCGAAGACTCATATGTATCTGAAATGTTCATCCGCTGGTCAGTGTTTCTTTTCTGGGAAGTAGGGACCAGACCTGGCCATCTTTTTGGAAGGAGTGCATAGCATTGACCACAAACCAACTTCTAATAAGGACTTGTTTGTGACAAGAAGGAAAGTGTTATCACGATGCTTTTGGGCCTTCAAAGTTGTCTGGCAAAAGGCTCAGCTCCCCTGGCCCCCAGCTCAAGTTCAGCCTCCCACTCTGTCCAACCCACTTTCCTCAGGCCAGAATGCCTGCCTCTTTTCCCACTGCCCTCCCTCCACCCAGCTCAATGCAAAGGATGAGTGTATGGGAAGATGGGGACTGGGGAGGGAAGAGCTCAGCCTTCACTGACCATGACTGGATGGAAGAAGATTGCATTTAGCTCATGTAATCATATTCTGGGTGTCAGGACTCGAATGAGTGTCATTAAACTGAATCAGAAAAATCGTTTTAATATAAGTGCCACCTCACACACAAGCTCGTTGATGGAGAGATGGATGAGACTGGGGACGCCTCCTTTGTAATGTGATGCTGTAAAATCCCATCACCTTCATTATTTCCCACCGAGCCAACGCATCATAATACCCATGAGCGGCAGAACAGCTTGAATTTAATATACAGAAAGTCCAATCAAACAATAAATGGATGGAACTATATAAAGAAACCATTTTCTGGGAGGCTGGCTCCATTCTCTGGGATTCAGCTCCCTGACACACGAAATGTGCATCAATTTTCCCCAACTAATGCAGCTGCCGAATCACCACATATGATATTTGTTTGCTTCAGAAGTGGAAAAGGGGAACTTTCCCCCCTACATTATCTGGCTACCAATGCAAAAATGCAAATATTGTTTCCTTTGATTTGCATCCAGTGATTCCCAGTGGCACAGCTAGGCACCGTCCGATGCCAACAGACTGGAAGGCAGCATAACCCTCCCTTCATCCCAGAACCCCTTTGGTCCCAGTCGCACTTGTCATCTTCTTTACGCAAACAGTGAGCTATTTAGGGGTCTGGGGAGTCTCTGTTGTCACCAAAGAGAAATGGCCACACCTTGGGGCATGTGGTGTTGTGATGGTCTGGAGCCTTCCCTTGATGTTGTTTAGAACAAATGTTTCATTCCAAACCTACATAGTTCTCCATCTCCCCTTCTGCTCCTATCACCCGCCAGTTATTGAGATACTATAAAAGCAAATATCAACTGATCAGCCAAACAGTACTAAAACAACAAATCAGCTGTGTAAAAATTACACAATACGTGTCAAAGACTGATATAAATAATGTTTCTTTGCTTCTGATGTGGGATTCTTTTTGATGCTATTTCCAGTGATATGGATAACTGAGAGTTAACAATAATTGCAGGCTTATAGCTGCTGAGAAGTATCATTAGTTTATTTTTACTTCTTTCTGGACATGCATACTTAAGCAGAAAAAAAAAACCCTAGGAGAATTAGACTAAACAATATTAAGACCATGGACAGCGTGAATCTTGATTCAACAAATATCACTGAATACCCATTATTTGCAAGGCACATTATAGGCAGTGTTGAAGATATAAAAATAAATAAAAGATCAGCCCTAAGAAATTTAAAGTATAGCAGGGGATCTGAATATGTTCACAAGAGTGTCCATGTGCTGAAATGATCAGAGGTGTTTGTAATAGAATAAATACTTAATAAATATTGGCTGATGAAGGAATGATTGGCTTTGTGGAAAAGGTGACATTTTAGCTAGACCAATAACAATGAGCAGGATTTTAATATACAGAAATGGAAATCCAAGTAAATTGCAAAAGGGCAGAATGTTTTGGAAGCTTCACCAATATGCTGGTTTGCTATCAAGTGTTCAAAGAGGGAAATGACTTGAGATAAGCAGGAACAACAAGTTTCGTAGAGATGCAGAGGACCTAAACTATGAGGTTAAGGAATTCATCTGATAGGCATTAGGAAGCCACTCAGGGTGCCCCAGTGATAGGAAGTTGTATTTGGCAGGTATCTTCTGGATAAATTTTAGGCAGGAGCCCCTGGACCCAGGACAGTCAGTCAGAAGACTGAGCCAGGTAAGAGATAAAGAAGTCCTGATATGGTGCAGGTGCAGTAGAAGAGGAGAAAAAGGACTGGAATGGAAAGAGATCCAGGAGGAGAAGTCAAAAGGAACTCAGGAGTTACAAGTCTGGATGATGAGAGGTATGGACTTGGCAGACATTAGAAGAGGAACAGGTTGGCAGGAGGTCAAGAGAGGAGGTAGAGACAGTGAACCTGGCTTTGAGCCTGTGGTGTTTTCAGTTAACAGTGGGTGTCCTCCAGGTGGCCAGGAGACAGGTGGAAAGGTGGTTCTGGAGCTCAGCCGAGAGGGCAGGGCTGAATGGGCAGTTTCCAAAATCATCAGCTAAAGCAGAAAAAATGGATGAGACTGTCCCAGGAAAAATAAAAGGAGGCAGAGGAAAGGTGCTTGGGGAACATTTCCTGCCCCCATGCCCTACCCCCACCCCCATTAGGAATGCTCATGCCACCTGAAAACAAACAGCTTTCATTTGTCTCTCTTCTTGGCCTGTGGAAGTTCCCTTTCATACTGTGTTTGTGCTGGAGCTGAAAGGAAAGATTGGTTTTCTGAGTAAAACAAGGCTTATTTTTAGACTCCTATGATGATAATTAAATAAACAGCATCCACACAGGGAAGCAGAATTTATGGGCTTTGCTAAAAACATTAATAAAATTAATGAAGGGACCCTTACATTGTCATGTAGATGGGTGATGGAGGTCTAAATGGTCACAGATCAAAAAACTGTCTCTGCCTGACTGAGGGTGGTTGAGAGTGGTCTAGCCCTTGTAGGTGGCACTGTCCTGGGCCTTACAGTGAGAAATCCTTGGGTAGAGCTTCCAGGGACTTGAGACATTGCTACTCCCACTTGTTTCCTTCTTCTCCTTGGAGAAAAATGTTATTTGCACCCCTGACATCACTGGGCATATCCTCTGACCTGCCCTTTCTAGGGACTCCTGTCTTGAGTTCTTGGCAACTACTGGGGAAGGTGATGTCTCAATAATTTAGCAAGCATGCATCTCTGTGAACTAGGCAGGCCTAGTTGACATGAGGGGTTATGAAGAGAGGAGGAGATGAGGACCAAACCGTGTTAGGTGGGTTTTCAGTTCCCATTCTACATATGAGGAGGCTGAGACATTGTGTCCAAGCTCCCCCACACACTGAGGAAGCATTGCTGGCTTCAGGCTGAGGTCCTTTAATACGGTCAGAATTCACTGACTTCATAGGGAACCCAGTTCAGTAATGGAGATGTCTGTATTCACAGAGCTGTATTTCTGGGCTCAGTAAGTGAAGAGGCAGGAGCAAAAGACAGGAAGGTATGAGGAGAAGGTAGAGGAGGCAGAAATCAGGAAGACTTCTTGGAGGAGGTGGCATTTCAGTTGGTTCTCAAAAGAGTATGTTGGAAAAATTAAATGCATTCATACATTTGACCATTTATTCAACAAATATCATGGATCTACCATGCACAGGACATCAGGATGGGGTCTGAGGAAGTATCTGTGAATGTCAACTCAAATTCTCTGGATTTATATTCGAGTAGGAACTGCAGACAATAAACGAATGTATAAAATGAGAATGAAAGGTTGAAGTAAAAGCTGTGAAAAGGGACTAAAGCTGATAAAGGGGAGAGAGTAAAAGCACTGGCCTGACGTGTGGGGAGAGCGGAGGGGCTACAGCATGAGGGAACAAAGCCTGGTCTGCAGTTGGCGAGGTGTCAGAGAGCAGCCGTCTCTAGGACAGAAGTAATGGCTTAATAGCTGTGTTTGAGTCTCTTCAGGGTTGTTATCCAGAGGAGGAGAAGCAGGTGTTTGCCATCTTCACTGAAGACTGAACGGGTGGAAATAGGTTCACCCTGACCTTGAGAGACTATCATTATCCTTAACAACAATAATAACTCATGTTATTGGGCTTTAGCAATGTTCCAGGTGTGTGCTAAATATGAATTATTTATATGCTTTTAATTCTCCCAATAACCAGATGAGTGAGATATTGCCCATGTTTTGTAATTGTGGAAACTGAGGCCCACTCAGAGCCCACCATTGGTGCACAGAGAAGCTGGGATTCCCACTGGCACTGGTGTGAGCAGGGTCTGCTTCGGTCCTGTCACTCACCACCCACATTTCCCTCTGAGGGCGTTTGAGAGCCTGAAAGTGCATTTCCTAGAAGATGAGAAATCTCTTTCCACAGCCTCTGCCTTGGGTGGAGAAGACATAGCTCCCCTGACCCCCTAACATGCCAAAACCACGGGCTCTCCGGCAAAGGGAACAAGGATGAGTGGTGGACACAGAATGTGACAAAGGCAAGGTCAGAGTCAAGGGAGACAAGACCAGTGGACACACAAGTATGGGAGTTGAGGCTTCGCTGGGCCCACAGAGACGTGGACACACAAGACAGGGAATTCACCAACAGAGAACATGCTGGTGGAAAGGGGGGAAGACAGAAAAGAGCAGGGGGATCTATCGTATTATAACTCATAGAAATTGTTCTTATGGTAAATATGCATGTAAATACCCTATGTAATTATATTTTATGATCAGATTTTCAGACTCATAGACCATCTCCTCTGGAGGGGCTCTGGTCCCGGGTGGCCTTGTTGCTAATCATTATGCCCACTCCTCTCCCCCACCCCTAATGTCCTAGTCTAGGGATTGGTGGCAACCCTGCCCACTCTGGATACTAGCCCTTGGGTACTAGCCCTTTAATGGGCCCTCCTGACCCACAGGAAAGATCACAGCTCAGTCAGCTGGAGCTGAAAGGCCAGTCCCTGCAGTTTTGGAATCAGGGGAGGCAGCCCTGGTGCCAGGGGGTGCCAGGGGGTGCCGGGGGCATGAGGAGGGGACAGGAACTGTGCTTGTCACCGGTTCTGACAGGCCCCACCCTCCCTTAGCAATAACCCCTCCTGGTGATTCATGACCCACTCACAGCTCTAGGAGACAGTGGGGAAGGGGAGGATCCTTCTGGGGAATGCCACCCCTGGGGTGTCAAAGCCCTGCCTCACATCCTCCTCAAGGAATCCCAGTGATCAGGTGTGGTCCCTCCTTCTGAGTCGTGGACCTCACTCCCCCTCAGCTGGCTTTTCTGATGCTGTGGCTGTGGGACTGGCCTACCTCTTTCAAGCCATTTCTGCACAGGCAGGATGAAGAACAATATGTGACCCTAGGGGTTTTCTTTCCCCTTCTTTTCCCTCCTATTTCTCTTCTGCATTCAGTGGCTGATGGGAGTTCTCCTGAGATTTCTGCACCTGCTGACTTGTGTCCCTGTCTTCTGAGCCATGGTACCCGGTTCCTTTCCCTGTCCTCCCTCTCCAGCAGAAGCTCAACACATTGCAAAAGGCATTGTGTTAATAAAACATTCTCCTGCAACTCGACTGGCATGCTCAGTTTGGGCAGGGCTTAGAGAGATTATTACGAATCATTATGCCCACTCCTCTCCCCCACCCCCACACACTGTGTGATGTTCTGAATATTTCCATGTAAGGTCGGCTTCTCATCCACATAGTAGAGGCTGCTGTGTTCATGTTCCCAGTTAGGTGCATTATGCCAGAGCTGGCTTATATGGGGTGGCTGAATCCTTTGGCTGGAGTAGGGCTTTATAAGACCTACTTTGGTAGGGTGTGTGACCTTAGGCAGGTCACTTCCTCTCTCTGGTCCTTAATATCCTCTTTGAAATGATAAAGGGGTTGCATCTAGTAAGTTATCACTTCCTAGCCAGTTACACACACCTTAAGTCTCTCCCTTTTCCAAGGGAAATGGGTCATTAACCCAGTAGCCTGGATAATCCACAGCCTGGAGAACCAGCCTCTAAATGGTAGGGCACTGGCACCTCCCATTTTCATTTCTCCTTCTCCAAAGAGGCAGAAGTTATAAAAGGGTCCTTGGCCAAAGCATCCATCAAAATGCAAGTCTGCAGAGAAGCCTGGGAGGTCCTTCTTTGGAGACTCCCCCAGAGGGCTTGATGGTGAGTATGACATAGTCAAGGTTACAGCCCTCTGTGACATAGGGCTGAAGTGCTGTGCCTGGAGACAGCAAGGGATTGTGACTCTAGCTCCCTGGACACCTCTGTTGGACCATGTGAGGGGAAAGATCAGATGTTAACCCTGGGACCAAGAAGCTTTTAAAGGGTGAGATCAGACAGATGTTTAAACCCCATGAGTCTTAGATTTAGAAAGGGTCTAGTTTTGCTATTGCCTTTCAGAGCTAGACTCACTTCAACAACAGGTCTGCTGAACATTCTAGAAGTGGGACCTTACCCTTTTTGATGCAGTCCATTTTGTTGCTAGAGATAGTCAGTGATCATAAATCTCCTCTCTGTATTGAACTCAAATCTTCTTCCTCTATGCTTCCAAAGTCCAAGGGCTGTGAGAACCCAAAGGTTCTATTAGGAAATAGTTCTGGAAGACAGGAATAATTATGATCAGGAAAGTTGCTTGGGGACTTGGTGTCAAGAGGAGCTTTGGATATCAGTCCTGGAACAGACTTAGAATGACCTGGGTCCAGCCCTGACAGATCCAAGCCCCTTGGGCCAGGGAGACCTCTTGGGTGATTGGGTGAGCCACCACCCCAGGTTCTCACCATCCCCTTTGGAATGAATAGCCAAGGACCTGTGCAGCACAGGTGGAAGGGTTCTGAGGGTGATTGGCATCCCCACCCCTTCCATTGTCTCCTACCACCCCTCCTCCCTGATACCACCGCCTCCTGCATGCCCCACCCCATCCTTCCACTATTATCCTGATAGTCTGTAAATGGCTCTTCCTTTCTCTACATCCATTATTTTCTTATGAGCTCCCCAGGAGTGCAGGAGAATCTATAGATTGCTATTAGCATCCATGTGGGCAGCATGGTGTGTATTATCTTCTATTATTTGAATGAAGTCAACCATTAAATGATCACAGAGGACTGGGGAAAGGCTAAGTGTGCAGGCTCTCTTGGGCTCTGAACATCTCACTGGTTTTCTATCCAGCATACAGAGGGTTGAGGACAGAGAGCAGATGGCAGGTTGGTGACAGTGAAGGGGAAGGGTGGTGGAAATGGTCCAGGTGAGTCCTCTCCTAGGATTCTCCTGCCAACATAAAGCCTGGATTACACAGCCCCTGCTTGAACAGGTGTCCTTTGCTTCTCAAAGCCAGGGGCTGTGGTCCTGAGCCCCAGCTCCCAGTAGAGCGCCTGAGAAGAGGTTCAGGAATGTGCACTAGCCCACTGATGCCTCATCATGGTCCCGCCGATTCTCTTTGGACAGAGAAGCACCTGCACATGTACAGTCGAACACACTGAAAGCTAAAACTTTAACCAAACAGGATTAGACAGTGAGTTGGGTGCTGGGTTGTGAGTTTCGTGGTATAAAACAAGGGAGGAGATACCCAAATTTGGGGCAGGGTATGTAGCTCTGGGACAGTTCCTCTGCCCCTGAGATGGGGCAGGGCTCAGGGGATTATCAGATTTGTTCCATCCTGAGAAATCATGGAAAAGAGAGAGACCTGGGAGGAGTGTGTAAATCTTATGAGAAAATTGCTACAGAGAGCTGGAAAAGTGTTCCAGAAAGAAGGTGAAAGTTGGAGGAGAGACTTGGAAATGCACATGCTAGTGGTATGTGTAAATGTTTTGTGTGTGTGTGTGTGTGTGTGCGGGCGCTTGTGAGAGAGAGAGAGGGGAAGAGAGAGAGAGAGAGAGGAGCCCTGCTGGCTGAGAGTGGTATGGAAGGAGAAAATGCTCAGGGTAACCTGGGCCATTATTGAAACAGGAAACTTCTAGGTATTTGTTTTATTTTTGCCATCAGAGTCCCTCTATTCTTGGAAGATTAGTATGCTGAGAGGTGACCCTCCCACACCAGAAGCAGCAGTATCCTGATCCCCTTATTCACCCACCTACTGCTTTCCCCCAGAAAGTGACTCTGAACCTGAAGAACCCAGAGAGAACTGCTGGGGGATTGTTCCTGAACCAGAGAAATCCAGCAGTCCTTGGATCTGTAGTCTGGTTTACACACAAAAGAAGTGCTGGAGTGGGTAGGCAGAGGGCAGCAGGGCTTCCAACTGTGGATGCCAACTTGAATCCACTGTTGCCTATTGCCTTCATTCATTCAACAAACATTCCTGGCATGCTAACCATGTGTTCAGGTCCCAAAATGATTGCCAGATATGGTTGCCAGGCACAGAAAATACATCGGATGAACTGGAGTGACACCTATAATTAGGCTCCTAAGCAGTGAAAGGAGATAGGGAGAAAGGTGAAGGAGGCAGCCCTCTGTGGGGCCTCAGCACCAAGGATTCCTTTCTTGGCAATGGTTAGCCCCACCTCAATGGGGAGGATGATACCTCTCTTTTTCCCAACCTTGCAAGAGCCAGGTCAGTTCTGTCCCCATCCTATTCTGGTGTCTCCCTCCAGGTAACAGTGAGTTTCAAAAATACCACCTTCTATTCTATTCCAAGTGGAACACCTCTGAATTGTGCCTCCTTCCCACTCAGGTTTGGTGGTGTTTTTCATGAGAACTATGCTTTCCAGTGTTTTCACCTGGCTGTGTGTTTGACCTTGCTTCTTGACCTGGGGCTGGCCAGGCTGCTGGAGGCAGGAGGTTATTAATCAGGGGCTCTGCTCCCACCCCACCCAGTCACCTTGGGAACTGAGGGGATCCATATCTGTCTCCATTCCTGTAACCAGTCTTTTTTTTTTTTTCTTTTTATCTTTTGGTTCTGGGAATTGAACCCAGTGGTGCTGTATCACTTGTATACCATGGCCCACAGCAAAGAAAATCTGCTTTAGCATCCTGGGTTTCAGACTCAGAAGTCACCCCTATTCACCTGCTGCTCAATGTCCCAGCTGGGCCATTCTCAGTGAAAGTGTGCTTTGGCCCAGCACTATGTCCTGGACCAGAGAAGACAGGTCCCAGAGCCCAGTCCTGTGACCCAAGGGGAGTCTTGGCCCTTCTCCTGGCACTGTCTGGCCCTGGCTGGGAGCCCAGGTAACCATATTGGCATATAGGCACCTGTTCCCTCCTTCTTCTGAGTTGCAGTAAGTTATAGCCAGAAGTTAATTCAGAGTCCCTAGCAGGTAGGAAGAGACAAGGGATAAGTTCTCTCTCCTCTTTTTTCAGAGAACGAATTCCCTCTGAGATGCTGCATTGAGGAAGGCAGGACGATGATTCTGAGAGCAGTAAAAGCTTTGCTTTGGTAGGTCTTTCAAAATAGAGTACCCTGTGTGTGCCTTGATGCAGTGATGGAAGAGCATTGCTGCTGACCTGGCTTCTCTTGGCCCCAGAAGGCAATCTGACTAAAAGGTCTTCCAGAACCTTCTTTGTATTTAGCAATGCTCCCTATCAGGAAGTGTCTCCTGATATCAAACTTCTGTCCCTCATGGTAGGGTCATTTCACTGCCTAAGGTCAGCCCTCTCTGGAGCTAGAGATCTGATGGTGACCCTTCCTTTGTGTAAGAACCCTTTGACAACTGGGACTTTGGCAAGGCTGTTTATTCCAATGATTACCATAGGAAAATCCTGACATAGTAGACCAGGCCATGTTCTAAGTGCTCTGTGTTTATTAACCCATTTTCACAGCAACCCCTTCAAGTAGAGATTATCATCATCTCCACTTTCCAGATGAGCAAACTGAGGTACAGAGGGACTAAGCAACTTGTCAAAGGTTGCACAACTACTCCATGGCAGAAAAGGGTTTAAAACTCAGTTATTCTGCCCCCAGAACCCTCACAACCACTGCTTTAGACTGCCACTCTATGCCCACAGCAGTCTCCTGTAGGACTTATTTTCTAGCACCTTCATCAGTTCCTTTATGGAGTCTGGAATTAGTTAGCTTTTACTACACAACAAACCACCCTGGAAATCCAGTGGCTTACATCATAAACATTTATTATGTTGCATGATTCTGTGGGTTTGAGTGGCCTGGGCAGTTGTTTTGGTCTGGCTGGCTCAGCTGTTCTCCCTAGTCATTTGTGGCTCAGCTGGGGTTGGATGGTCTAGGATGGCCTTGCTCATATATCTGGCAGCTGGCTTGAGATCGCCCAGGGCAGCAGGGATGAATGGCTGGGCTCAGGTCTCTCACCATCCTGCACACCAGCCCAGATGCCTCAGATGGTGGCCGTTGCGGGGCTCCCAACTGCTTCCCAAGAGGTCAAGTCCTAATGTAGAAGCTCTTTTCAAGTTTTGCTGATGTCTCAGTGGTCATAGGAAATCAACTGGCCAAGCCCAGATTCAAAGAGTAGAAAAATAGATTCTACCTTTTGAAGGGAGGAGCTGTAACATTGCATCACATCACATCAGGTATGAGAACAAAGATGGGAAGAATGGGTGGCCATTTTTGTAACCCACCATGGGGTCCTTACCATGAACCGAGTGGACTGAATGTTGTGGTGGGAAATAGAGGGGAGGAATGAACAGGCTAGGGGATCCACATGGACTTCAGTCTGATCAAAAGTCCTGGTTGTTTCCACTGAGGTACTGGAGCCAGTGCCCAGGCAGGGGATCCAAGTCCCTAAGTGTGGGATGTGATGACTGATATGCCTGTTCTGGTCAGGGTTGGGAAAGCAGTGAACAGGAAGAGAATGGATTCTCCTCTCTGGTCCAGTCATTTCCTTGCAGCTTGCCCCAGCCCAAAGGGGAAGGATCTATGGATTTGTCCTGTCCTGAGATTGAATGGCAGCCTGAGCCTTTGTGCCTGTTGTGCCAGGCCTGGCTTGTCTCAGGAGGCCCCAACTGGTAAATGGGTTAGTAAGAGCATGGACTCTGAAGGCTGACAGGCCTCTGTGCCACCCACAGCTTCACCACTTTTTTACAGTGTGATCAAGCAGAAGTCCACCTGTGAGGCTGTTTCCTCTTTTGGCAAATGAGGGTTTCCATAGGGACTAAATATAATGATATTTATTAAGAGCCTAGACCAAGGCCCAGTACATGTGAGTACTCAGTATTAGCCATCACTGGGGTTTGGATGAGTGCTTCTGGCCTTGCACATGGGCGGCAGTGGCCAGATGAACAGAGCTGTCACTGGTAAATAATTCTTGGCTCACCCAAGAATACCAGATGGTGTGCCAGCAACTCGGGCCAGGGAGACACAGGGCAGAAGCTATAAGGAGAACAGAAATGGGACTGGAGTCGCCCAAGGGCTCCACTCTGTGGGCATCACTCAGAGGGACCTGATGGGATCTAGTTGAGCCCCTTCTCTTACATGGGTGAAAGCTGAGATGACAGCCCTGGAATCAGCTGGGCAGCAGCCATGGTCAGACTGGAACCCAGATCAATTTATTTCCTGGAGATATTCTTCTCTTTATGCTTCCCTCTGGCCTCTCTTAAAATACCCAATTCCCTAGGTCAACATCCTACTGGGTCCCATCTCATTTCCATTCCATGATGCACATCTTCACATAGGGAACAGGAGGAGAAGGCTTGCAGATATGGTGGGAAGAGGGGCAGGGAGGGAAGGAGCTTGGTAAATGCCGACAGCTGCTAAGGAGGCAATGGGCCTTTGCAAAGCAGCCTGTGCCCCCTGCTCTAAGCAGAAGTCAATCCTGGCCTCCAGACACCTAGGAACAAAAGAAAGGACTGTCCCCATCATATGAGCATCCACTCTTCCCTTGCCTGCAGCTGCCTGGAGTGAACAAGAAAACAATTATTTATCAGGGATGAGTTAGAAGCAAACTGGACACATGCAACAAAGACCAGGAAACATTGTGCCAACGAGGTTTGATGGGAGTGACGGGGCTGCTCAGAGCACAATGGCCTTTCTGGCACCAACATTTGCTTTCTGAGGGACAGCTGAGGATGCCCAGTGCATTTGTGATGAGCCCAGGTGGACAGGCCCTCTGTGGCCAGCTAGAATCCTGGCTGCCAATCTCTGGCAGCTGAGCCAGAGAGGAGCAAACTAGGCCAGGTTGTTGCCCAGGTCCCTGGACAGAGAGCGCTTCATCACTGAGCTGTTCTCCTTCCTCCCACGACAAGAGCATGGTCAAGGCTGCCCCTGCCCCTGTCGAGGCACCCCTCCCTGCTGCTCTGGTGTGGAGGGTGGGGTGGGCAAGGCTGTACCCCATGGAAGAGGGAGTCTCCCTTAGTATGGAAAGCTGACGGGATGGGGTTCCCCAATCACTCGCTATCCTCCCCCACTGCCAAGGCCCCAGGCTCCCCTTGGGTTCCTCATTAAAAAATAGAAAAATGAGTGCCATGAAAATTGCTCTGGAAACAGTTTGTTCTGTTCTCTTCTATATCTCTGGGGACTTTGGCTTATTCCCATCTTTATAGGAGAAAGGGGTTCAGGAGAAGGTGTCCCCCCAGGAGTTGAAGCAGTTTTTAACACGTCAATCAAACCTCTCTCCACTCTCTGCCTGGGTGGTCACCATGGGATGTCTCCCCTCCCCTCACTTCTGAGTTTTCCCAAGGAAAACTGTTTTGGTGTTCCATTTCTGGCCACTCTCAGGGCTAGGGGAGGTGCCATACTCTTGGGCATCCTTTGACCCTGAGCCTTGCTGTGGGGAGGGACGCAAGGGTACCCAGCCCTGGCTGGTTTTCAGTTCATGTAGTATCCACAACCCCAGGTGGACTCTATTTGCAGGGTGACCAAAGACTGTTAGCTGTTCTTGGCTTTGCTAAGTGAGACTTTTATCAAGTGCTCTGAGGATCAGCCTCCTTTGTAACACAGGATCTTTGACTCTGGGATATTTTCTCTGGGCCCAGATTTCAAGCCCTAAATAACTGGTAGGGTCCTGGACACTGGGTTCTGCTATGAAGCCAGCTCAGGGAAAGAGGCCCCAATGGTGGACCATGGAGGACTTTGGTTCAAGATGGGAAAGGGAGAAGTTGCTAGGGCTTTGTGACCATTCAGGAAGCATTTTTTGTACCTGGGGCCTCTGAGGAAGGGGTGCTCTTTTGGTGTTCTGTGTATCCACCTGTTGGGGACAGCACTGGTGCAAGGCTGCTCCTCTCTTGGGTTCACTGCCTCTCCCAGCAAGAGGCAGGGAGAGGACAAAAATATCCTGCCCTTACTGTCCCTAGGAAGCAAGAATCAATGAACCCAGGTGTCTGCAGCTTAGTTCACAGGAGACCCCATAAGCTTCCAACCCCCTGGACTTCTAGGAATGAGAGAGACCTTGCTTATTGGGGTGGAAAGTAGTGGGTGGGTGGGCTCCTGGGGCAAGGGAAGAACCAGAGGGTCCAGGGTGGTGGAAAGGGAGGGGTTTTGTCCCAGGGTACAGAGTACTTGAGACAGAGGAGGCTTTAAACACCAGGGAATAACTCTGATGTCTGCTTCTCTGTTTATAGTTGCTTTTCACTGCCGAAGG
>JAJEJO010026132.1:0-16773 GCA_020662805.1 Glaucomys volans
TTATCAATTTTGTTTATTTTTTCAAAGAACAAACTTTTTGTTTTGTCAATTTTTTGAATTGTTTCTTTTGATTCAATTTCATTGATTTCAGCTCTGATTTTGATTTTTTCCTGTCTTCTGCTACTTTTGGTGATGATCTGTTCCCCTTTTTCTAGAGCTTTGAGCTGTAGTGTGAGATCATTGATTTGTTGACTCTTCATTCTTTTATTAAATGCACTCCATGCAATGAATTTTCCTCTTAGCACTGCTTTCATAGTGTCCCAGGGATTTTGATATGTTGTATCTTTGTCCTCGTTGACCTCTAAGAATCTTTTAATTTCCCCCCAATGTCTTCTGTTGTCCATGCATCATTCAATAGCATATTATTTAATCTCCAGGTCTTGGAGTAGTTTCTGTTTTTAACTTTATCATTGATATCTAACTTCATTCCATTATGATCTGATAGTATAGAAGGTAGTATCTCTATGTTTTTGCATTTGCTAAGAGTAGCTTTGTGGCATAACATATGGTCTATTTTAGAGAAGGAACCATGAGCTGCTGAGAAGAAAGTGTATTCGCTTTTTGATGGATGGAATATTCTATATATGTCTGTTAAGTCCAAATTAGTGATTGGGTAATTGAGTCCTATGGTTTATTTGTTCAATTTTTGCTTGGAAGATCTGTCCAATGGTGAGAGAGGAGTGTTAACATCACCCAGTATTATTGTGTTTTGGTCTATTTGATTCCTGAAATTGAGAAGGATCTGATTGACATACATAGATGCACCATTGTTTGGTGCATAAATATTTATGATTGTTATGTCTTGCTGATTTATGCTTCCTTTAAGCAGTATGAAATGTCCTTCTTTATCACTTCTGACTAACTTTGGCTTGATGTCTGCTTTATCTGAAATGAGGATGGAAACTCCTGCTTTTTTACTCAGTCCATGTGCATGGTACGTTTTTTCCCAACCTTTCACCTTTAGTCTGTGGGCATGTTCATCTATGAGATGAGTCTCTTGAAGGCAGCATATTGTTGGGTCTTTCTTTTTAATCCAATCTGCCAGTCTATGTCTTTTGATTGATGAGTTTAGGCCATTTACATTCAGGGTTATTATTGAGATATGACTTGTATTTCCTGCCATTTTAGCTTTTTTGGGGTTTTTAGCTTAACTTTGTTTCTCCTTTGATTGACTCTTTCTTTAGGGTAATTCCTCCCCATGTTGACTGAGATTGTTGTTTTTCGATTCTTCCTCTTGGAATATTTTGTTGAGGATGTTCTGTAGGGCAGGCTTTCTCTTTGTGAATTCTTTAAGCTTTTGTTTATCATGGAAGGATTTTATTTCATCATCAAATCTGAAGGTAAGTTTTGCTGGGTATAAGATTCTTGGTTGGCATCCGTTTTCTTTCAGAGCTTGAAATATGTTGTTCCAGGCCCTTCTTGCTTTTAGGTTCTGGGCTGAGAAATCTGCTGATATCCGTGTTGGTTTCCCCCTGTAGGTAATCTGATGCTTTTCTCTCACTGCCTTTAAAATTCTCTTTGTTTTGTATGTTAGGTATTTTCATTATAATGTGCCTTGGTGTGGATCTGTTGTAATTCTGTGTGTTTGTTGTCCTGTAAGCCTCTTGTAATTGATTTTCCATCTCATTCATCATATTTGGGAAATTTTCTGATATTATTTCATTGAACAGATTATTCATACCCTTGGTTTGTATCTCTGTGCCTTCCACAATCCCAATAACTCTTAAATTTGGTCTTTTCATGATGTCCCATATTTCTTGGAGGTTTTGTTCATGATTCCTTACCATCTTCTCTGTTTGTTCGACTTTGTTTTCAAGATTAAATATTTTGTCTTCATTGTCTGCGGTTCTGTCTTCCAAGTGATCTATTCTGTTAATTGTGCTTTCTATTGAGTTTTTAACTTGGTTTATTGTTTCCTTCATTTCCTTGTTTCCTTCAAGGATTTCTGTTTGTTTTTTTTCTCACAATTTCTATCTCTTTATTGAAATGATTTTTTGCTTCCTGCAATTGCTCTAGTAGCTGATTATTCATAGCCTGAATCTGCTCTCTCGTCACATCATTTTCTTCTCAGATCATTTTAATTATGAACATTCTGAACTCCCTTTCTGTCATTCCTTCTACCATGCAGTCTTTGGGTTCTCTTGATATAACATCTAGGTTTTATTGGGACACTTTCTTCCCATGTTTTCTTATGTTGCTCATGTATCTTCCCCTCTAGTAGTGCGAATCAGAGGGATTGCAATTTTCCTGTAACGACTTAAATGTCCCTGCAGATTTCCAGTAACTCACCTGATGTTTGAAAGGTGCTTGATCAAGCAGTGACCCAAGAAAGCTGCTGTCCCACCTCCTCCAGTTTGGGAGTGATCAATGCTTCTAGGCAGAGGCAGCCTGGTGTTGATAGACAATCAGATACAGCAAGGTGCTAGACCCTGGGCCACCGTGTGGACTTGGGCAGTAGACCAAGTTGGGGTGGGGGCACAAAACTGTGCTCAGTGATTGAGAGCCCAGGCAGGCCTGAGCTCCTTGCTGGGGGCTCAGTCGGTGGGAGGTGGCCACTCTCTTCCAGGGAAGCTGTGAAATAGCACCAAAGGACCCAAACTCCCTGCTGGAGCTGGCGATTCCCTCAGCTCCAGGCCAGACCTCCCCAGGAGACTCCTCGCAGTGGTGGGGAAGACCGTAGCTCAGCTCTGAAGACTCAGGCAGCCCCAGATGGTCTCCCTCTGCCAGGGAGGCTGCAAAATGGCACCGAAGGGTTCAAACTCACTGCTGGAGCCAGCAACTCCAGCTGCTCCAGGCCAGACCTCCCCAGGAGATGTCGCGCAGTGGTGGGAAGACCGGAGCTCAGCTCTGAGGACTCAGGCAGTCACAGATGGTTGCTCTCTGCCAGGGAAGCTGCAAAATCCTGATTCAATTTTACTTGGAGCTGCTCTTGCATGCCAGGTCTGATTCGTGTTTCGAGTTAGATATATCCCAGCATTAGTCCTATGATAGCAAGTTCCGCCATCCCTGGGTATATACACTGGTTATCCAGCACCGTGGGTTGTGCACTTCCATATCCACCACCGTGGGACAATGTCCCTTGCCGGTCTCAGGCCTTGAGGCTGTGCCTTTTGCGGTTTCAAGACAGCATTTGCAATTCCTTCCCAGTCTCAGGCCTGGCGGCCATGACTTGTAGGGTTTCATACCCAAGGTAATTCACCCAGGAGGTTTGGAAATGGCAGTACAGGACTTAGAAGTTGTAAAATAATTTCTAAAAGAATTTCTGGCTTACTAGCTTAACAATTTAAAACCTCTGGATTAAAATTTAGTGTGACTGCTGACTACACCAACGATCACAAGCACAGCCCAAGCCAGTCAGTCCATGTTGGTCCTCACAAGGAGATTTTATTATTTTCTCAGATCTCACATATAGACTCACACAATCCTTGTTATCTATTCTAACAGTGGCCTGGTCTTCTAGAGTCCAATCCCCTGGACTTATTCCGATGTGACACAGTTTAGTCGAAGAGTCACTCAGGATCATGACTGGTAGGCACTCAGGGATCACAGGGTGAAGGAATTCTCCTTGGCCAATGTCCAGACAGTCGAGGCTGGCAGCAAGGTGGTGTGGGCAGCAACTGAAGAAGCAGCTCGTCTGACAGTGACATGGAGTCACTGTTGGGAAAGCTCAATCACACTAGTCTGTCCTCTTAATGAGGTTCCTGGTTTTCTGGTGTTAGGGAAGCTTGATCACACCAGGCTGTCCTCCTCCTGAGGCTCCAGTGTGTTTTTTTTTATTGTTGGGGAAGCTCAACCACATCACAGTGTCCTCCTTCTGAGTCCCCAGGGTTCCATGGGTTGTGGAAGCTCGACCACACCAGGCTATATTCCTCCAGAGGCACCCAGTGTTCCTGTTGTTCAGGAAGTTCAACCAAAGCAAACAGTCCTCCTTCAGAGGCTCCCAGTGTTTCTGGTGTTGAGGAAGCTCATCCAAACCAGGCTGTCCTCCTACTGAGGATCCAGGTTTTCTGATATTGGGGAAGCTCGACCACACCAGACTGTTCTGTTGAGGCTCCAGGGTTTCTGGTGTTGGACAAGCGTGACCACACCAGGCTATTATCCTACCGAGGCCCTAGGAGTTCTGCAGTTGAGGAAGCTCACTCACACCTAGATGTCCCTCTCCTGAGGCTCCAGGTTTTCTCATGTCTGGGAATCATGACCACACCAGGCTGTCCTTCTCCTGAGGCTCCAGGTTTTCTGGTGCTGGGGAAGCTTGACCAAACCAGTCTGTCCTCCTCCTGAGGCCCCAGAACTTCTGTTGTAGGTGAACCTCAATCACACAGGGCTGTTTTTCTTTTGTGGTCCCAAGGTTTCTGGTGTTGGGGTAGCTCAACAATATGAAGCTGTCCTCCTGAGTGCCAGTGTTTTTGATTTGGGGGAAGCTCAACCACACCAGGCTCTCCTCCTCCTGAGGCTCCCAGGGTGCTCATCAGTGGCAGGTGTGGAGAACCCAGAGTCCCCTCAGGCAATTCTCCCCCACCAAGTGTGGGCAGGTCTTACCCATGCAGACCCACTGCAGGGGTTCTCAGACTTGCTGCCCAACGGCTCGGCTACTGCCTGGGCTACCATCATCCCTTCTCACTGAATACCCATGATAAGTGGCCAATGCTGGGTGGGCGTATATTCAGCCCAGTGTGCTTTAGTCTGTGCTCCTGGGACAGAGAGCAGCCATACCACCCATTCCTGCTCTGAGGGGTTTTAGAGGAACAGGGCGACTTTCTAGCCCTGGTCCCCATGCCCTCAGACCTGGTCCCTGCACAAAACCAACAGCTGGTGTGGGTTCCTGCCACAGCAGGCATGTTCACTGTGCCCTCCACTCCTCTCCCACCAGGGCCTGCTCTCCCCACTGTCTCAGTCCCTTGGTTTGGTTGTGTCAGACTCTCTCCAGCCACAGCTCTGTCTTGAGGCCATTTTCCACCCAGTCAATGGGCAGGGTGTCCACAGGGATACTGAACTGTGGTTCTCTGGGATTTCTGATCCTAAGTTCAGTCCCTAACAGCAGGGCTCCTGGCGACAATGCTGAGAGTTTGTTGAAGGAGGCCTGAGCAGGAGGCGCTTTGCACCAAATCTCCGCCTGGAATGGCAGCTGGTAAGAACCTGGAGCTGCTGGTGTAGGTGGCACTGCTGGCTGTGCATCATTGGGTCATGTGAGTTTTCTGGTCTTCCTTGTGCTTGCAGTGGGGATTTACTGCCTCTGGCCAGGGAGCTGGGGCTGAAATTGTGGACTGCTTTGCATTTTCTCTGGGCTGCTGCTCCAGTCCTCTGTATTGCTCAGGCTTCTGTCACTTCTTGTTGGTTCCCAGTTCTTCCTCTTTCCCTCCTCCTTGCACTGTGACCTCTGTTCCCAGCCTCTTCTCTCAGAGCCACATGAAGTGAGCTTGTATTCTGCCATCCTGGTTCTTCCTCCAGCCTAAGACTTGACAGTACTTCTCATGTCTTTCAAACACACCCATGAGCAATGGGACCATGTGCCAATGAGTCAAAACAAGACCTGGTGGGTGTGGTGGCACAGCCTATAATCTCAGTGGTTCAGGAGGCTGAGGCAAGAGGATGCAAGTTGAAAGCTAGCCTCAGCAACTTAGTGGAGGCTCTAAGCAACTAAGCAAGATCCTGTCTCAAAATAAAAATTCAAAGGGCTAGGGATGTGGCTCAGTGGTTAAGTGCCCCTGGTACCCAAAACCAAAAAACAAACCCCCTGAAGACAGAATTAAAGACAGGCAATTAGTGTAAATAGGTGATCCGGTCAGACTGAGAAAATGGAGGCCAATTTGGGTCGAGAAGTTGGAGACCACCCCTGGGAGATTGGAATGCCAATGTGTCCAGAGCCCTTTGATCACCAAAGTGACCTGGCTGTACTACCCCTCCCAGAGGCTTCAGGCAGGGAGTTGTTGCCTGATGACCCCTGGGCCATGGGCTCCCCCTGCCCATCCACTTCCACCTTCTGGCCACTACTGGCACCTCCTGGACCTGGTCATGTTCACAGGAAGGAGAGAGACAAGGGGGGAGGGCAGGAGAACACATGTGTAAAAGGGCAGGGCTCTCACTTCTCGGGATTCCAGAACACCAGTCACAGCCGCTCCTCCCTCCCAGGAGAAGTCTCTGTCACTGCCTGTAAATGAAACCTGCCTCTACGCTTCCCTGGACCAGCTTCTCCACACTCACACTGCAGCATTTGAGGAAGCAGGTCTCGTCGCTGATCACCAGCACTATCACCCGGTGACTTGGAGTCACAACCTTCGTGTTTCTGGAATTCAGGGGCCTCAGTAAAGTCTGCAGACAGCACGTGTTCACACAGGAGGAGGAAGTCTGGATGCCCAGGCAGGTGTGGCACCTGCTCTCTCCTTGAGAAGCCGCACTGATTCTTTGTTTCTAGCAGCAGCAAGGAGAGATTCCCCTTTTTAAACCTGATTCTTCAGGTAAATGTTATGGCCACTCGTTTCCTGGAGGAGGGCGCTCCCCCAGGTTGGGTGGTTTGTAGGGGTTTCTCCTGGGGCTGTGCATCCTCCTGTGAGTGTGTGCATGCCTGTTTCCTCAGGGTGTGCTCTCCACCTACGCAGCACAGCTGTTGACCTTCCGAAGACTCGAGAGCCTGTCCCATCACAAGTTCTGTGAAAGTGAATGCACACTGCTCCCTGCAGAGCTTCACCTGGAGGTTTGGAAGCTTGAGCATCCCCACTGTGCAGATGGCGGGAAAGGAGGCCAGGATGACTGAGTGGAGTCTCGGATCCTAGATGGCAAAGTCAGAATGCGACCCCGGCATGTGGCCCCAGTGGGCCAAGGTCAGCATGGGAGTGGGTGACTCAGTCATGGGAGTGGCTTTCCTGTGAACCTGAGTGCTCCAGCTGACAGAGCTCCCAGGTGCTGCCCGTCACCATGAAGTGGCTGCTGAAACCTGGATGGTCACGTGTGCTTTTTCCGCAGACTTGGTGAACACCGTGTGTGGAAGCACACATCCTGATGTTTCTGACCAGTGCTCGAGTTTCCAGGAGGTGTGAGAGACGATGCAGGACACTGTGTTCACCTGCCTGTTCAGAGCCACACCTTGGAAGCTGCCCCAAACAAGAGTCGGTGAGACATTTTAGTGTGCTTGTGTATATTGTGCAAACCTGACCCTCCTCCACACTATGTCCCAGGGGAGTGACAAGGTAGAACTCGGGACGCCGCTGCCTGTGAGCCTGGCTTCCGTCATCTGGTTGAAACTCATCAAGAACAGTGCAGCCCACATCTCCTCAGGGAGAGAGGCCTTGCTGCTGACTGCCAGTGTGGCCTGTGTGGCGAGTCCATCAGAGACACACCCAGGACAGCACAGCCGGGACACGCCCGTCCCAGGATGGGTGGCTGCTTTCACTTGGTAACACATCAGATTTCAATCTTGATGTCCATTAGCGTGCTGTGACCCAAAGTTGGTGAGTAAACAGTGCTTCCCTGGGTGTCTTCCAGGCCCCCGTGAAAGTTCGCTTTAACAATGTGGATCCTCACAGCCGACACAGGGGGAGCAGACAGGGATCCAGGGGTTTGTAACAAGGCAGTGGAAGCATAAGGGACTGTGTCCTTGAAACAGGTCCCACAGTCTGGGGCCCATTCAGACCATCCCATGCCACTGCATGTGGATGCTGGCCATGGGCCGAGGACCCGCCTGGACCCTCTATTCCTGCCCTTTGCCTTCTGTCTTAAGTACAGGAGAAAGCACATTCCAGGCCAAAAGAAACGTCACTGAGCCTGAGCTTGTTTTATTGCAGCCTGCTGTCACCCAGGACATCACACTGCACAGGGCAAGGCCTGCTGCCCACAGGGCCCAGGCAGCCACGGCTGTCCTTGGCCACCAGTTCTTGCAATCAGGCTGGAAGGATTTCAGACTGGTCACTCTGAGTGTCAGGCATGAGCTCATTAGAAGGGTTAAGAGGAGGAAACGGGACACTTCCAGGGAGGGAGTGGGTCCTCTCTGAGAGGACATGTTGGGCACCCCCAAACTCCTGTTTCACTGGGGTCCTAAGGAAGTTTCCAGAGAGTCCTGCCCAGGTCCTCCTCTTGACCTTTGACTGACAGCAGGATTGTATCAGATTTTCAAGTCCCTGCTTCCCTTGGGAGATTTTCAACTCTGGGTCACTTTGGTCCATGCTGAGCAGTTCTAATTAGAACCTGTTCTTACAGATTTTATGCCTAGAGAGAAGCATCCTTATCTCCCTGAGATCTGGGTTCTGGTCTGTGGGAAGGTCAAGAAAGCCCCCCATTTCAGGCTGGCTGTGCCCTTCTCACTGGCATTGTTATTGGCCTGCATTTTCCTGCAGATAGCAGGTGGTCTGCTGAGGTGTGTGACAGATCCTGTCCACTGAGGCCAGGCAGGGCTACAGGTGGGGGTCAGCACAGTAGGCCCAGTTTGCAGAATGATCCCCTCCACCTTAGGTTCCCACCACACATGTCCACCTCTTACCCATCAAAACTAAAACCAGCTTTCTTGTCTGAGGTTGCTTCCTCCCTGTTTTCATCAGTGGGTATCGGGGTGATCTGCTGTCTGCTTGCTTTCATGGAGACCAAGAGAAAGAAGTCAGAGTCTGCACCCGGACAGCTGGTGAGTCAGAATCAACATCACTGATGTGAACGAAGCCTCTTTAGTTTCTGACTACATGGAAGTCAAAAGGAACAGTTTCACTACGCAGGGCAAGAAGTCAGCCTGCACCAATGAACATTTGCTGTGCTGCAGGTCCCTTAGTGTCCTGAGTAGGTCCAGAGCCTCTGTGGGCTTGGTCTCAAGGGTGACATCTTCAGGGACAGTGACAGGAGGGCTCCTCAGTGTCCCTGTCACAGGAAGACAAAAGACTGGGTGCACACTGGTGAGAAATGGGGACTTCTGTGGAGGGGAGAAGAGTGACTATTTTTCAATTCTAGTATTTTAATATTTTAAAATATTTATATTTGATTATTGACAGACAAATAATTAGTGATAGACAAAAAAGAAAGACTTTGCATAGAGTGGAATCTCTTTCACAGATAAAAATTGGCTTTTAGTCAAAAGGGAAATCCTACAGAATAGAAGATAGATGTAAACAGCAGCTGATTCCATCCTGTGCACGGGACCAGTCTTGGGAATGCTGAGAGTGTATGGTTGATTCCCATCCACGGCAGGAATGATAGGCTCACCATTAAATCAGTGTGCATTTCAGCAGCCTGACAGATGCGCCATGTAATGATGCTTTACAGTGCATGGCTTCTGTGTCTCCTTTGTTTCCCGCTGCTCTCTTTTGCCATCCTTCTCCTGACAAGGGAAATGGGCTAGATCTCCACGAGGAGAGCAGCTTGGCTCTGCCCTCCTGCCCACCATGCCCAGAAACAAGGGAGTCATCCAGCATGGACTGGAATCTCTGAACCATGAGCAGAGTCAACCTTTCCTCACTTTAAGTTATGCCAGGTATTTTGCCCCAGCAGTGGAAAACTGACTGACACAAACAAGATGTGACCCTCCTGGGGTTCACTGTAATCACAGATGGACACCAAGAATTGAAATTGGACTGTACTCTGGAATCATCCACTTGCCTAGGACAAATCTAGATGGAAAGAAAGTTGGACTTCCTGTTGGCATTAACACAACCTGAGAGCCAACCTGAGACCAAGCTTGGAGTGAGGACTGGGGTGTGGTGTAAGGAGCTGCTCTTCCAGGTAAAGACCTATTGGCCCCCCGCTACACACAAATGCTGACATCATTAAACCATAACTCTGTGTGGAACCCCTTTTCTTAGAAATTGCCTATTCCAACAGTTAGAGGGTCCCCAGACCTATTAGCCACCCAAGTTGAGCCATGATTCAATGTTCCTGGCACTGAAGACACCACAGAACTTTCTGTAAATGATCCTGTGCTCACAGACTCCAGTCCTCAAAGAAGGGAGATGCATTTCAACATCATTCCAAGCAAAGAACCAGAGGGTGCTGAGGACAGTCAGCTGCAGGAAGGTCCCGTCCCTGTGGCGAGCTCACCCACCTCCCAGGAGCAGCCTCAGCTCTTTCCACTGTGCACCCGAGAGGTCAGAGGAGAGGTGCCCAGCAGCAGGTGTGGGTCCTCAGGGGCTGAAATGCTCCTGAGGAATCAGAAGATGGTGACCACTTAGCTGGAGCTCAGCAAGCTCAGGAGGACACACGCTCCTGTCTGTCATTTAATCATCACACAGAGGCAGTTATGAGTTAGGGAACAAGCTGTGGGACCACAGGGACCCACCACCAACCACAAAGTAAAGCCCTGATCCCAGCAGCCCTCCAGACCCTGCCCAGAAACTCGGGTGTGTCAGGCTGCCTGTGGATTCTTGGGGTCCTTGTGTGCTGATCCCACATGCCCCCTTATGCTGGGCTCAGGTCCCAACTGCTCTGACCCCACTGCCTGCCTAGGGCAGCCCCCTCCTTAGTCTCCAGCATCCTCCTCATTGCAGAATGGACACCTTTCTCCCCTCTCACTACCTCTATTGGGGCAGGGATTTGAATGATGAGAAAGGGCTCTGGGGAACACAGTGAGTTAATACACCTCCCTTCCCACTTCTGAACTGCATGCCTAGGCCCCAGGCCTGGAGCTGTCCCCCAGGCGTCTGATAATTCCCTCCCTGCAAAGGTAGACTGCAGGTCACCAAGGAGTGCTACTTACAGCATCTCTCTCTCTGCTGTTTCCCTTGACCACCCTTAAATCTAGACATGGGCCAGTTCCTGGTTGGCTAGTCTACTCAGTGGACCTGCAGGTTGGGACTGTGAGTGTCACAATGGCCTCCTTCCATCCTGGAATCAGAGGAGAGACCTTCTGCACAAGCTCAGTCGCTGATCTGCCAGGGACTACCTAGCAGTGGCTTGTGCTGTCCTGAGACATGACAAAGAAGCTTCCCCCACTTGCTGCTCCCCAGCCCCCATACCCAACCCCTGGACCCCCACCCTATCACTCACCTTGCTCCCCTGAACCTGCCAGGCTGCCAGCCCTCAGCCTGCTGCCCAGTGCAAGCCCTCCCCTTCTGGCTTCTGCCCCACCACCTTCCCTCCACTCCCTAATAAGGTCCCATCCCAACTCCTTGCCTTGAGGGGCTCCATGCCCACCTCCTCCTCTGGTTTCCCCAGATCACCCACTCGTTTCTCCCCTGTTTGTCTGGTTCCCCTTCCCCATCACTCCCCCATCTTCATCCCCTCTCCTTCTCCCAACCCTCCCCTCTAGTTCCCCATTCTCCAGTCCTACCACATTCCAGACTCCCCACCAGGCAGATTGGTGCACAAACCTCATCCAGGGGAGACAGACTCCCTACTGAGGGTGCAGGTAACAGTCCCTGGGACTGTGCCCAGCTGCCTGAGCAGGTGGACACAGGGACCACAGGGGCTGACCCCCCCACATCCAACCTGGAGCATTTCTGAGGTCAGTTTCAAGACCCCTGGTTTCTCACCCAGATCCTGCCTCTCCCTCCACTGTCTGTGCTTCCCCTTCCTCCTGTCTCAGTGAGATGGCAGAAATAGCTTCAGCATGTCCTTTCCCAGAGTCAGCTCCCCTCTCCTGCTGATCAGCCAGCTGCAGGAGCAGCAGGAGCAGCAGGCACTGAGGCCAGGAGCCTGCAAGAGCTGCTGCACCAGGAACCTGCAGAGGGGTCCACACAGCCAATGTGGCCAAACTGTGTGTCCCTGCCCTAAGACTCTGGGACCCTGTGTCATGAATGCAGGAATGGACCAAGGAACAAGGTCTTCAGAGGGGAGACTCAGGCTCTAGAGTCAGGGAGAGGTGCTCACTGGGCCAGGGGGCCTCTCTGTCTTGGAGAGGCCACTTGGGGCTCTTTTAAAGTGAACTCTGTTGTATGAGCATCAGTGGGGTGACCTGACACAGGAAGTGGAGAGGTGGTGGCCAGGGGCTGGAGGAGGGTCAGGGAGAGCAGCTCAGGGGTGTGAGGCAGCTCTGGACAGGGGCTTCACAGGTGTGAACATCCAGCAGCACTCACCTGTGTGCTCAGGAAGGGCCAAGATGGGAAACCTCCTCCCACGGCATCTCACCCCAGTTAAATCTCTAAAGTCCCAGGTGCTTCAATAGGGAGAGGGTGGTTCTGTCTACAATCACCCTGGACAGAAGGTTTTCTCAGATAGAAAACTCTGGTGTGTGTGTGTGTGTGTGTGTGTGAGTGAAGCAGCCATTGGTCTTGATTTTGGGCATCTGCTTCAAAGTGTGAGAGGCTCCTGACTCCTGACTCCTGACTAGTACAACCATTTTGGAAAGCTGTATGGAGATTCCCTAGGATAACTTGGAATGGAACCACCAAGTGACCCAGCTATCCCACTCCTCAGGTTACACCCAAAGGAACTAAGATCAGTACCCTCCAGTGACACAGTCAGATCAGTGTTTATAGCAGCTCAATTCACAATAGCTGAACTATGGAACCAACCTAGATGTCCTTCAACAGATGAATGTATAAAGAAACTATGGTACATATGCCCAATGGAACACTACCCAGATTTGAAGAAGAATTAAGTTATGGCATTTGCAGGTAAATGGATGGAACTAGAGAATATCATGCTAAGTGAAATAAGCCAATCCCCCCAAAACTAAAGGTTGAATGTTTTCTCTGATAAGTGAATGCTGATCCATAGTACAGGGTGGGTAGGAAAGAATGAAAGAGCTTTGAGTTATGCAGAAGGGAGTGAAATGAGGGGTGGGGTGATGGGAATGGGAAGGATAAAATGAGGTAGACATTCCTACCCGATATACAAGTATGAAAATATTTTAGAAAAGATTTCCTGGTTTTATGTTGCTATAGTTACTATGATGTAACTCTTTGGGGAATTTGAATGAGTAGTAAATGAGATTTTCCTATTTTATTTGTATAACTTTGTGCAAATCTGTAATTATTTCAAAAAAGAACAAAAAACAAAATAGCTTGTACCCTTTATGTGCACTTACTTCCTAAAACAGAGGCATTCCAATGTAAGAGTGGAACTATCCCGAAAAGCTTCAGGAGAGTAAAAACACCCTTCTCACTGTTGAGTCCAGGGAGTAAGATATGCTCCCAGGTTACCCTCAATGTCTATGTAGAATGCATGTCTAATACATGGAATTATGAAGCCCTACTACCTAATGTGCAGAAGAGAGCTAATATTAGTTCTCCTGACAGTACCTATTCTCAGAAATCCCTGTTGATGAAGTTGGACATTAACTGATAGTAGGAGCTAAGAATGTGTGAGGGATCCCACCAAACTAAGCAACTACCTGAGACGTAGTGATTGAGAGTGTATGGAACACAATGGTATTTACTTAACATTTGATTTACTTTGGAAATCCTATTTTTTTAATTCCATTCTTACATTAAAACCTAAAGGATCAGAGTACATCCATGTCTAGGAAAAAAGAGAAAGAAAAAGGAAAGAAAAGGAACCCTCTGAGCAAAGAGTCTAAGAGCTTGCCTAATAGACAACATTTCATTGATGTGGTCACAACATATTAACTGGGGATTCAGCTCATCCAGTGTGACCACACCAAGAGAGCAAGTAGAATTTTTAGGCACTTCACTCCAGATCAAATGTAACCAACTAATAAACAAGAACAATCATCAAGAAACAATTTGATGATATCTTCCCATTAATATCAACATACAATGGGATAAGTGTCAAATACCTCTTCTGACATTTATCAAAAGAATTCTCATCATCGACAGAAGGTATTTGTCCAAGCCCCATAAGAATTAAGAAATATGTAACACCTAGCAATGTTCTAGACAGCAGACTGTTGAATTATCCAATATCCAGTCATGTACCATATAACCATGTTTTGCTCAAAGACACTTTTGATTAACAATGAGCTACACATACACAGTTGTCCATAGTAAAGGAATTACTAATGCGTTTGTAGGGATGGTTGTACAAAGAAACCTAATGAATGATCACTTTGGTATCTTGCAAATTAAATGCTGGGCAGGGCTGTACCTAGGAAGCACTGATACCATAGGGCCTAGCTAGATAATTGGCTATTCCTTCTAGGATTAGGTAAATACACTATGGTGTTTGTGTAATGGGGAGGCAGCCTAAAAATGCATGTCCAGAATGTGTAAGTGACCCAGACTATAAATAAAGAACTTTTATATTATCCTATTGGACATAGCATAGTATCACCAAGGAGATGAACCAAGAGATAGAACAAGAGAAGAAAAAAATTAGTGGCTTGAAATAAATATGGAAAATTAAATACTTACATAAAAGTTATTATAGATAAGTGGAAATATTCATATGCAATTTAAAAGATGAGTCATGACAAACAGGTATCTAATTGAAAACATGCATCATTTCCCTCAATTCCAGGGACAAATATTAATTCATTATAGATTCTGATGTGAAATATAAAGCTAAAACAGTTTCAGAAGTTTGCAGAGAATTTTTTTCTAGAGGAATAGGAAGACATGTTTACATCATAACAGTAAGAAATAATGAAGAAGAACAAGAAATTCAAATATACTATAATTAGGGGAATAAAAGATGAAAACTAGTGGAGGAGAAACCTGCAAAACATGGGACATCAGACAGCCAGGGCACAGAGTGAGATGAATAAACACACAACTGAAATGGAAAATAGCCAGGAGGTGGAATACAGGGTGAAAGGTGCATTAAAATATGGGAAACTGGACTGGACTTGTGGTTCAGTGGTAGAGCACTTGCCTGGCATGTGTGAGGCCCTGGGTTCAATACTCAGCACCACATATAAATAAATAGAGACATAGAGACATAGAGATAAACCCACACAGATCGTCATCTGATGTTCAACAAAAGTGCTAAAACTATATTGGACAAATGATAGCCTTTTTATCAAGTGGTGCTGGGAAACCAGAAATTCATATGCAGAAGAATGAAAATTGATCCCTATCTCTCTCCCTGCACAAAAGTCAAATCCAAGTAAATCAAAGACCTAGGAATTAGACCAGAAACTCTGCACCTGCTAGAAGAAAGCACAGGTTTATACACTCCAACATATTGGCACCGGCCTTGACTTCTTATCAAGACTCCAACAGAGCAAGAAATAAAACCAAGGATCAATAAGTGGACAACATGAAAAAGTTTCTACACAGCAAAGGAAACAATTAAAACCATGGAGAGAGAATTCAGAATGGGAGAGATTTATCAACCGATCCTCTGAAAGAGGAATAACATTCAGAATAAAAAGATAAATATCTTTACAAATTAAAAAGTGAGTCTGAGTTCTCACTGGAAAGAATTCCTGTTAATGATGTGTTGGAATACTATGAAAGAATTTGAAACTAATTTAATCAATTCCCTAGCATTTCTCAAATACACACATAATAATTTAAAAAGTAGCAAGAAAAACATGTGAATTATGATGTATGTGTCTGGTACAAAAAATGTTTTTCAACCAGAACAGAAAAATTGAAGAAAAGTTTTGTAAAGATGATCTTATTAATCAACTGAGTTTATTCTACAAACTCCTTGACTGTGACTGAAAGTCCCTTCTCCTGGCATGAGGAGGCCCTTGGGTTGATTCCTCCTACTGCAAAAATGAACAAACAAAAATAATCAAGTCCCCATTCTCTCTCATTTTTCTTAGTTTTGACCTATAAAGTCCTTAACAATGACCTTATTGTGATACTTTCAGTTGAACATGGCCTTCTTATTATAAGGGCCTTACATACTGATGACACCTGTTGATGACATCAATTTGAACTTTTGAGTTGACTTTGTTAGATGTCACTTCAACATTCTTATCCTCTGTGTGTCCCATTTGATACTAATTTTGAACAGGTGGAAGTAGATTCACATTTCTAAATAATCCCAACTATGTCACTAACAGATGTTTTCTTATAGGACACTCAGGAACATTCTGACACTATTGTGTTTTTCCAGCTCTGGAACCATGTAGATAATTTCCACTCAGAGCATACATTCCCCATCTCCCTCGGGGTCACAGTTAAAGCACTCCCCAGGTTAGTGGCATGATAACGTTGAAAAGTAAAGAAGACTCAATGGCAGATACAATGAACTAGTAATCTAGTAAAATTTTCATCAAAGAAGCATGTGAACAATAGTCATGGGACTTGTTAAGCTAACGAGATAACTGATAATATCTTGCATCTTGTCTTTGGAGGTTTGTCCCCTGAGTGTCCCTACCTATATTAATCATGGCGAGTCTGGTAAGTCACCCCTAGAAAGCAAATTGGAATTTAGAGCCCAGGAAGTGTGTATAACTCTGCAACTGAGAAAATTAACATTCACTGAACTCTTATCAGCAGAATGTTCCAAGAAAATTTGTGAGGCTAGAGGTAGAACATGGTTCATTTCATGAACAGAACTTCCAATGCTTCAAATAGATAACTGTTTCCTATCAGTCATTTTTTTTCAAATAGTATAAAAACATTGGGAGTTTAGCTTTTAGAAGCATGAATTTGATTGGAAAACTTTCCCATTGGAAGATTACAAGAGGATCAGATGACTTCAGTAGAGAATTCTACCAAACATTTACAGAATTAACAATCTTTTTCAAATTCTTTTGAAAAATTTGCTTTGGGGCAGCACTTTCAAATTATTCTATGAAGCCAATCACTGCCTCCAAACTACAAACAGACAAAGACATAAGAGGAACATAAAACTAGACAGCAGTGCTCCCAAATGAGTGGTAACATTAATCCTAAACAAAATACCAGTGTACCACCACCACCAAAACAACCCAAACTGACATGGACATGCTCCCAGAGAGGACAGGCAGATGGTCAATAACTGTATGAAAAGATATTCAACATCACT